>PVJN01016532.1:0-42221 GCA_004026805.1 Lasiurus borealis
CCCCCAACTACCCCCTCACGGCCCTCATGCCCCCCCCCCCAACACCCTGCTGCTGACCTAGTCACGACACGCAGCCTGCTGTTCAATAGTTTGGTCGTCCCTCACTAACCCTTCTGCCAACATGGTCATAGGCAGCCATCTTGTGAGGGTGTGAGAGTTAATTTGCATCTTACTTCTTTATTAAATAGGATTCCTAGAAGAAAAGACATCTGATGCTGGCAAACCAAATGGTCTTTTTCTTTACAATAACAACCAGGAAAATCATGAACCATGAGATACCCCTCCTTAAATTAGTATCACATGTGCATATAAAAATGTATGTGTTTTCAATTGATACAGAAGAACAATCCTTCTTGAACAATGAGTATTTCAAGTACTCAATTTCAGTGCAGTCTTAGAAATTGTAGACTAATAAAGCCAGATTTTTAACTCACACACAGTCTTAAAGTATGTCTATTTAATTCAAAGACTCTATATAAATATAAGATTATATATATATGTATGTATATGTATACACACACTCACACACACACACACACACACATATATATATATATATATATATATATATATATATATATATATATATATATATATAAAACCCTAAATGCAAATAAACTGAAAGGCAGAACAACAGAACAACCAGCCACTATGGCATGCACTGACCACCAGGGGGAGCATGTGGAACATGGCGGGTGTCAGCCATGGCGGGATGGTGGAGCAGGTAAGCAGCAGTGCCAGACCATGGCAGGGAGGGGTGAGCCTTTGGTGGTTATTGTCATTGGGGCGACCCTCTGTAGTTATTGAAAATTCTTTTGCTCCTGTGTGCTCTGGTCCAGCTCTGTGCTCACACCTGCTATTTGCACCGGCCATGTTCACACCGCAGCCAGCACTGGAGGTGACACTCAGACCCACTGCCCCTGCCCGGTACCATTCTCAATTGTTCAGAACTATCAGGGATGCAAGTGGAGGCTATTGGCCCCAATCCACTTCCTCCTACTCCTAAGGGGCAATCAGGGCAGCAGCCACTGACAACACCAGCCCTGCTCCCACCCACTACTGGTGCTGGCCCCGATCACTCCATGCCATCAGCAGGTGCCATTGCCATCAGTGTGTGGGAGTGGCGGAGGCGGGAGTGAGGCTGCTGGCAGACAGGGACTGGGGGCCAGGCCAGGGCACAGAGGATGGGCTGAGACCTGCTCCTTTCCCACTGCAGCCTCACAGCCCACACTCCCTTTCAAGGTGCACAGATTCATACATTAAGCCCCTAATATCTAATAAAATAATCCAGTAGGGTTTCAGAACTTGACCTAGAAGGAATCCTATATAATAAAAGACTGTTATGTTAAGCGTCTGGTCATCCAGTGGGCAAATATTCCATCAAAGTATAATGTGTTAATGATATGCTAAGGCTGGTCAATTGCTCACTATGCACTGACCACCAGGGGGCAAATATTCCATCGGTTGACCAGTCGCTATGATGTGCACTGACCTCCAGGGGGCAGAGGCTCTGACTGGTAGGGTATCTTACTGCTGGAGTCAGGCCAATTGGGACTGAACGAGATGGGCTGGACATGCCCTGGAGCCCTCCTGTAGTACCTCCCCAGCTGGACAACCTCCTGCATTCCTCCCGGGATCCAATCCTGCACTAGTGGTGTCCCTTGGCCTGACCTGTGCCCTCTCATAATCCAGGACCCCTCAGGGGATGTTGGTGAGCTGGTTTTGGCTCAATCCCACAGGCCAGGCTGAGGGACCCCGCTAATGCACAAATTTGTGCATTAGGCCTCTAGTTAGATAATAATTATACAATGTTAAGATATGCATAACAGTATTTAAAGGTAGTCTTTTATTTTTACTATTGCATTCATGGCTAATAGCATTAAGTTACTTAAGTTATTATGTCCTTGAATTACATTAGGATGTCAATTTAATGTTAATGATGGTAGAACATATTTGATTGGCAATACTCCAAAGAAGCTTTTCTTAGCGAGCCAAGGAGGTAGAAACCATCTCATGACCAGATGCTCCTCCATCTTCAAATTCCATTAGCTGCCAACATGTTTCAGAGCTACAGAGGAGTTAATTAAAAAGGTTTAATCTTGAAATTCATTCAGATCTGAATGCTTCAGTTGAAGCTGCTAATGAAAACGCTGCTCCATAATAATAGAAATTGGTTGCCAATGTTGATATCTTTATTCAAAATGTCATATGTCTATCAAATACTTGTGCACATACCATGTTATTATCAAAACAGCATTTGCAAAGAGAAGTGCCGTTGTGCCATACGTTGAGAAACATCAAAAAAGGAATTTTTCAGGTCTGATTATATTAAGAAGATTTTAAAATTCAAAATAGATACCTTACTTTATGTTCCATAACTTAAAACTCGTGACCAGGAAAACATTTGCTCATTTCCTGAGTCTCAGATGGGCTGATGAGACTTGCCTCCAAATTATTAGGTTTAATTCATGGGACTTGCTCCCTGCCCCCATGGATAACGATCCGGGGAAAGCTGGAATTGAAGACTTAAGTTTTCCATTCTCCACAGAATTAACTGCTCCAATAGATCTTGTTCAGGGAATGGCATATGAAGTGTGTAATTATAGAATGAAAGCAAATTAATTGCTTTGTGAAATCATCGCTTTGAAGGAAGAACTCCAGTTAAAGGAATGGCTCCTTTGAATGAGAAATCCCTGAAATGGTTACTTTTTGTGTCACCTGACTCTTTAGTGTTCAAGGTGCTGGGTGCTCTTTAGCTGATAACTGTGAGGATAAAATGGAAGTTAATTTCCCACACACAGATTTTTTATGAATAACTAACATCCTAGGCGAGCTCAGAGATAACTGGGCATGCATTTCTGATGGGTGCGTAGTGTATGTCAGTGTAGAGCTCAATGTGTGAATCACAGATTCGGTGCCCAGCACCCAGGCAGTTGGGCACTTTGCCTGGGAATCTCAGCCCCGCTGCTCTGAGATAGTGAGCAAGGCATTTCAACTGGTTGTTTTATTGTAGAATTGAGGAAATGACACCTGTATTAAAGCACTGTTGTAGAGGTTGATATAAATTGCTCCGCACACATCTAGCTCTAGCATAAAACCAATTACTTAATAAAAAACAGAACTCCTGAGACCTGCTTGTAATTCTTACTACATTCCTCAAACACAATGTTGCTGTCTTTAGGGATTTCACTAAGAGGAAAATAGACATAGTGACAAAACGGCTCTCTCTTTTATCAGGTGATATAATTTGGTTTTATATTTTACTAGAGGCCTGGTGCACACAATTTGTGCACTTGGTATCGGTGGTGGGGAGTCCCTCAGCCCATTCTGCACCCTCTTGCAGTCCAGGAGCCCTCAGGGGATGTCCAACTGACGGCTTAGGCTCACTCCTCATGGGGACCAGGTCTAAGGCAGCAGTCAGACATCCTTAGTGCTGCCACAGAAACAGGAGCGGCTCCCACCACAGCTGCTACAGTCACTATCTATGAACCTGGCTTCTGGCTGAACGGTGCTCCTCCTGTGGGAGTGCACTGACCACCAGGGAGCAGACAGTCAACCAGTAGGTGAGCTTCCTGCTGGGGTCCAGCAGATGAGGACTGAGCGAGATGGGCCCGACACACCCTGGAGCCCTCCTGCGGTTCCTCCCCAGCTGGCCAACCTCCCGTGTCTCTACTGGGCCCCAATAGTGCACCGGTGGGGTCCCTCAGATTGGTCTGTGCCCTCTCACAATCTTGGACCCCTTGGAGAGCTGGTTTGGGCCTGATCCTGCAGGTCAGCCCAAGGGATCCCACTGGTGCACGAATTCATGCACTGGGCCTCTAGTATTACATAAAGTCTCAACTTCCTATTTTTTTCTCCATCTTATTACAGATGTGAATTGAGAACTGAGTAAAATGTGTACTCAGAGACCAGCTAAATGGCACGTGATGACTCTTGGCAGTCACTGCCCTCAGCCTTGCCTACCTCACCTTGCAGGAATCCTTGGCTTCTGTCCCTCCAAATGGACCAGTTACTCTCCTACTTCACAAGAATGCGGACATGCTTAAGATTCTATGTCAGGAGGAAGTAAAATGCAGCATATTTTTCTTAATTAGCATTTAGGAATCACATGTATTATGAGCAGAGAAATACAATTTCCAAAGTTCTGAGCATGTGACCAGATGATTATGAAATTTGCTTCAAACAAACTGGAATTTGTATTATAAAAGGATGAAGGGGAAAGATGAGACTTAAATTCCACACAGAAATGATAAGAACCTGCAGACAATTTGCAACCTGAGGTAAAATCACAGCATCCAGGTCCAGCTGCACAGTGTGTGCACTGGCAGAAAAGCAATGGACGGAGAGGTCATGAGAGGTTGCAGCGTGCCCCTCACCACCTGGCTAAGCTATGCACCCTGGTCTGGGTCTTCCCGGAAAGAACAGCTGAAGTCAGCACGTTTGCAACAGCTCAAAGGGAAAACCGAACTAACAAATCCAGAATGGAACAATACTTTAAGAAGAGGACAAAGACTACAGAAAGAATTGTTTTTGCCTATAAAGATCGACGCACCCTTCAGAGAGGAAGTTTTACAAAGCATTTTCATAGATGGGATCCTTTGAATAGTCAGAAATTATACAATTTGTAAAAAAAAAAAAAAAGTGTTTCCAAGATTAAGTTGGAGGAATGTGTTTGGATGAAAATAAAAGTGCACAGTAATGAGAACATAAAATGGAAGTGATTGTGCCTCATCACTGGGATTGTTTTGCTGGTCGCCGGGCCCAATCCCGTGCTGTGCAAAATAAAAAGCGCTGGTGAGTCTTAACTGCGCCTTTGTCATGTAAAGAGAAGGGTTTCTTCTCCTCTTCAAATAGAATCGGATTTCCATGAAATTGATATGAAGTACACAAATCTGGGATACAAATAATGCTGAATCTAATGTTTTAGATTCAATACTGACAGGCTATACAATCATAAAATCCAGAACTCCATTTTCCTTCCAAATTTTCCAGAAAGTCTGTAACCTTAAGTGGGATCAATATAATTTCCCGCCCAAGTAGGGAGCAGTATGATAGAAGCTCCGTGTTGTATACTTTTACTGCCTGTAGTTATCGCTCTCTCTCTCTCTCTCTCTCTCTCTCTCTCTCTCTCTCTATATATATATATATATATATATATATATATATATATATATATATGTATATACACACACACACACACACACACACACACACACACATATATCCATATACTTATATATATATAGCTCTCACTCTCTCTATATATATAGATACAGATGTAAATGCCACTGCATTATGAATGCATATTTGTGGATTTTGCAATCTCTTTTTTATTTATGAAAAACTGCTTCAAACATTGAGTGAAGACATTTCAAATTACAGTAAATAATGTTCCAGATGCTTTGTTTTTTATGAGTTAAAATTAACTTGAGATATTATTTGACATCTGGGAATTCAGTCTAATCTTCTTTTCCCCATAGTTTAAAATTTTTATTATGAAGAAAGTGTTATATTGTTTGGGAAATTTTGCAATGGCCTCAAGCCCAAAGCATCACGGATTCCAGTAATATTAGCATCATGATTTACTTATTCCAGATTAGGAATTTAGCTGATTTTTACATTAAAAGTGAGGTGGACTTCACTCATGACTTCAGATAAGAAAAATAATAGGGTCCAAAACTGAAAAAAAAATTATTTGTAATTTCACATCAGCTGAAGACTGTCATTGATCATCACAAATCCTAAATCAGAACCAGGAAAATGGGCAGGGAAGTATCCCAGGTGCTGGCTAGAGTGAGCTTATTGATTTGGGCATCACCCCCGGCCAGCTAAGACTGGAGAAGTTCAAGATGTAAGAAGGGTTGTTTCAATTTAAACCAATTGACCAGACATATTCATCTCCATTTAAAAAAAAAAAAAGTGAGGGGAGCCATATTTATTCACAGAGGTTAGGAAATAGATGTAAGTATGCAATTACCAGGAAAAAAATTATCTGAAAGTTAAAATGAGTAAATGTAGGGAATTTTTGTGTCCTAAACAACTACACTGTTTGTTTACTTTAGATGTTGTGTCCTTTGAATGTCAAATGTAAGGCACACATGTTCAAGTGAAATACTGTCTAGAGAGCTGTTCTTCATGATATTATCCAGGGGTTTTCAAAATTATAGTAAGTAGCTGAAACCGGTTTGGCTCAATGGATAGAGCATTGGCCTGCAGACTGAAAGGTCCTGGGTTCCATTCTGGTCAAGGGCATATACCTTGGTTGCAGGCACATTCCCAAGTGGGGGGCATGCAGGAGGCAGCTGATCAATGTCTCTCTCCATTCAATGTTTCTGACTCTATCCCTCTCTCTTCCTCTCTGTAAAAAAATCAATAAAAGATAATTTCAAAAACAAAACAAACAAACAAAAAAAACCAAAATGATAGTAAGTATAAAGGAGCCAATTTGACAGGACATGGACCTAGTTTCATTAAGTACTTCATAAGCTACTTGGGGAAGGCAGAGTTTTTGAGTTGATTCAAATACTCAGAATAGTATTTCAAATGAAACTATTTTGTAAGGCAGCGCTGAAGAAAGAGCAACATTTGCTTTAAAAACAAAAAAAAAGGTGAGGAAGGAGGAGGCAGGAAGGGAGGAAGAAGAGGAGGAGGAGGAGAGACCCCTTTCTGATTGAAATGGAAAATAAACCAACCACTCAGGGTAAAATAAAGTGCAATCTTTTTTAGCCCATTTTTGAAACATCCACTGACACGGCCAACAGAGATTGATCTAAACAGAGCCTGTGTTCGCCAGGTGAGCGCAGACATTTTGAATCCAAATGCAGATGGATGCTGGTCAGGACAGCACGGCCAGAGGGGAAGGAAGCCTGAGTGATCACAGAGCAAGTGCAGTGGACCAGTTCTTGCTCCTCTCAGACCCACCTTCTCTCATCCCCTCTGTGTAACCAGACCCCTCTCCAATTTTTATATTTCCATTTTCTCTTCCCTTTCCCCCCTGCACTTAGTCTTTCTCAATCCTTCAAATCATCGGTGATCTTGAAGAAATTTTTTTAAGATATATTTTTATTGATTTCAGAGAGGAAAGGAGAGGGCGAGAGATAAAAACATCAATGATGAGAATCATTGATTAGCTGCCTCAGGCACTCCCCTCCCTGGGAATTGAGCCTGCAACTTGGGCACTTGCCCTGACCAAGAATTGACCACCTGGTTCAATAATTGAGCCTCACCAGCTAGGTCTGAGGAGATATTTTTAATGTAACAGTGATCAAATCTGATCCCTGTGAATGAAACATTTATAAATTCACCGAATATAAGTGTTTAAAAGAACAGAAATCCTACATATATAACCTTTTTTAATTGTTTATATATAATTTCTGTTTTTCTCTATTGACTCTCAGCTATAAAAACAGCTTTATTTAGCACCTTGCTTTCTAAAGAGATGGGCCCTTATTAGAAGCAGTAAGAAATTCTGCATCATAGCTTAATATTGTCACCATCCTTTTGTTACTCTCAACTGGGTCACAACTGCTGAGAACAGAGGTGAGAAATTCTTAGAGAGTCATAAAACATGGCTTTGAAATAAATGCTTCACACATCTTCAGCAATGTCAATCCTGGGGGTTCAGAGCCCAATTAATGGAAAGAAGAGTTAAGGAGAAGAGTGAGGTAAAATTTGGTGATTAAATAGAGTAGAGAGGAGCTCACAAACAAAAACTGGGTGGATATTTATGAGTGATGTACATCTCCCAAGTTTTAGAACAGCGAGTGCAATACTGAGCTGTCTATGTTGTTTTTTGGATGCTCACAACAGTGAAAGAAAACCAGATGGACATCTTCCAAATCTCTCAGAGCTATTTATTTTTTCAGTACCTAAAAAAACTTCAATCACAAATGATTTTTTGCCACATTTACCAAGCGTTCACAGACTTTTCACCTCAAGGTGAGAAAACTATTGAGCCATTCCGCTTTGGAGTAAATAAACTATATTTTATGTTCTATGGAGGTTTCCCAGTATTCTTCTTGGCTTTTGATTCTTAATCTCAGAATGTTTCTTATGATCATATTTATGTATTATCAGTAAATTTTAAGTGCATCAAATATTTCACTTTCTCAAAATTATCTCATTCTCTCTAAAGGATAATCCAAATCTTAGTTCTCAATTTCTTGCTCCCATTGTATGCCATCTTCCTTTCTCTGCCGGCTTGCCTAATTGATTCTATGGTTACTCTTGGGTTCTAAGTGGTTTTCCAGTAAAGAAACACCAGAGAGACTATTACAGTGAATTCCATTCCCTAGAAATGGAGGTTAATACGAAAACATGTTAAAAGGCAGAAAAGGAAATGGCTTTGGGTAGAAATACTTAAACCTCTGATGCATAATAATGTACTTAAGGAATGTGAGCCATTCAAAAATGTACATATGGACTTATACAAACCCCGTGTTCAAGTTGCATTTTCCCACTTGCTGTTGGTCAACAACATGAAAGGGAACAGTCAAGTGAATTCTACTTTGACCACTGGTGTGTCAGAACACCTAAATTTCATTCATGCTTATCCAATGTCATTATTGACATTTCTAACCAGAAGTCTGGATTTGTGGCAGAGGTGAAGTTAATCTGACCCAATGGTCTTACTAAGGTTGGAAATGTATTTTTGTCTTTATTTTCTAACCTTTCAAATATTATGATGGTCCAATTGTCCCATAAGTAGATAGTGAACTCAAAAAAGTGGGGAAAGACTCCATCATTGTAGGAAAAATAGCCACTCTACCACAGACCTCGGGAGAATAACCAATATCAAATCAGAACTTTGACAATTGGCAATTTAACATTACTTGGCACTTGACAATAAGCATGCATGTGTATAATGCCTGTATTCCTTTCGCTCTCAGAAAAATAATCAGAGCGGGTATTTTAGAGAACTAAAGATCAGACCGATCCTCCGGGTGCCAACTTGGAGTTACATCCTACTTTGACAGAAACAAGCTTTGCTTTACCAATTACATAGCAGCGCTTAACAAGAAGAGACTGGGTTTTGTGAATGGCGACTTCAGAACTTCAGGACTGTAGTTTTTTTTTAATATATTTTATTGATTTTTCACAGAGAAGAAGGGAGAGGGATAGAAAGTTAGAAACATCGATGAGAGAGACATCCATCAGCTGCCTCCTGCACACCCCCCACTGGGGATGTGCCCGCAATCAATGTACATGCCCTTGCCTGGAATCGAACCTGGGACCCTTCAGTCCATAGGCTGATGCTCTATCCACTGAGCCAAACCGGTTTCGGCAGGACTATATTTTAAAATAACAGCGTGGCTAGAGCCATGCACCTCCTGAATCAAGAGTTAAAGCAAAACTCCCCACCCAGTGATCTTTCATCTGGATAGCCCAGGCTGCCACCATGCAAATGGCAGAGGTTTTGAAAGATTTCACATGAAATTAGGGGGATTAGTTAATGCTATGACAACCATCAGCCTCGGTTCAGAATTTAAATGTTACTAAGGCAAAGCCCTCTGGCACCCGTCACCATTGATACCGGCCATGGATTAAGTTTAACATGAGGTTCTGCATCCTTTGCATCGCCCCACCAATTAATTGGGCTAAAATAATGCAAGCCACGCAGATCATGAAGGGAGTAAGGCTACTCTTCCTTTAGTAAAAATTAACAGGTGCTATTTAATGAACTGTATTTGGACTATGGCAAGTTATAGCTGAATTTAAGTAAAAAAAAGTAAACTTTTCTGGCTCCTATGAATGTTAAGTCCAGAGTATGTGAGTTTTTTACATAGATTTTTCTAGGAACCAAGGAGAGATGTGTGTGTGTGTGTGTGTGTGTGTGTGTGTGTGTGTGTGTGATTCTCCCTTCCCCCAACCCCTCACTACCCTTCTGTGCTTGCTCACCTTGACAGATATGCACATTCCATGTAATAGCAAGATGGGCACCAATGGTTTTGGGGTTACATCATCCTAAAAGTTTGAGATCTCAGAGAGGTGTTATCTTCTTCTATTCACATTGCTATACCAAAATACCACAGACTAGGTAGCTTATAAACAAAACAAATATAATTCTTGCAGCTCTGCAGGCTGGGATGTCCAAGATCAAGGTGCTGGCAGAACAAGAGTCTGGTAAGGATTGCTTCCTCCTAGCCTATAGTTAGTAATCCTCACACTGTGTCCTCACATGGTGGAAGAGGCAAGGGATCTCTCTGCCATCTCTTTATTAGGGCACTAACCCCATTCATAAGAGCTCCACCCTCATGCCCATTCACCTCCTAAAGCCCCCAACTCCAAACAGGATCTCTTTGAGGATTAGATTTCAACACATGAGTTTTAGGGAGGGCACAAACATTCACTCTATAATAGTGGGACTGTAGTGTTCCAACATCCTTATCTCCATATTCCATGGAGGGACTCTGATTGCTCCTTCCTGAAATATAATGCCCACCCAAGATCCAATCACTAATCAGTGAAATCAGGCCACAGTTTGGCTAATCATAAGTCACATCCCTATCCTTTAGTACTAAAATCAAGGTCCACATAGAATGAGTAGATACCGAAATAAAAAGATGCCTAATCCCATACTCAAAGTGCCTTTGGCCATAGAAGTTAACATTGATCATTCTGAGGATGAGGGTGTGGCTATATTAAGGATGAGGGTGTGGCTATATTAAGGGGTGGAGGGCTCATTATTCAGTCTTTCACAGTTGATTATGATTTGTTGAATTCTATCTAATAATACTTATAACATGATCCGCTCTGGGCACTGGGTGAAAAAAGCAGGGCCTGCCCGCATTGGGTAATGGCATAGAAACTTCATTTTTTAAATATGAACCTCTCTCCTTTCCTTCCTTCTGATGCAAACTGATCTCTCCCAATCTGTTCCATGTATCCATGTCTCTGGTTCTATTTTGTTCATCAGTTTATTTTATTCATTAGATTCCATATATTAGTGAGATCATATGGAATGGTTTTTAAGCAGAGGAATTTGCCACAATCCCTCCCATTCCCTACCCTTCACCCTCATCCTCAACCCCTCCTTGACCCCAGGACATTTAGCATGAAATGGAGACATTTTTTATTGTCAGGATGGGGATGCTACTGACATCTAGTGGTTAGAAACCGGGGATAATGCTAAATATATTACAAAGCACAGATCTTTACCACACAAAAAAATGAATTGCTTGGCATAAATGTTAATAATGCTGAGGTTAAAAAAAATCTGCTTGATAACAATGGGAAGAGCTAAAAAGTTTTTAAACAGAGAAGGACAATGTTAAAATATGCACAACATATACTATAATGAGCCCACATACTAACATTCCTACCAGAACATGAACAGGAGAGTAATTATAGCTGTAGAGATGTCAAACGGAACTAGTCCAAGAGGACGTACAGAAATGATGACACAAATAAATGGGGTAGCTGTCCAGGTGAGTAGCATGGAGACATTCAAGAAAGAAATATCATGGAGATGCCCAGCCGACGTGGCTCCATGTTTGAGTGACCTATGAACCTGGAGGTCAAGGTTTGATTCCCGGTCAGGGTACATGCCTGGGTTGCAGGCTCAATCCCCAGTGTGGGACATGCAGGAGGCAGCCGATCAATGATTCTCTCTCATCATTGATGTTTCTATCTCTCTCTCCCTCTCCCATCCTCCCTGAAATCAATAATATATATATATTATGGAGCAAAAACCAATAGGCTTGTTCCTAATTGGCCACGGGGAGCAAGGAAAGAGAAGGTTCTAAGAATGACCCCACAGTTTTAGCTTGGCAGCTGGGTAGGTAGAGATACCGTTCACCAACAAGGGGAACATTCCAGGAGGACCCCGTTTCTGAGAGAAAACCACACACTCAGTTGTGCGCATGTCGGGTCTGTAGTGCCTCTGAGGCAGTGAAGTAGAAAAGTAGAGGCAGTGGAGAACCTTGCTGTCCTTTAGAGCTGTCAGTGATGGGCAAGGTTGAGCTCAACTAGGAAGGGCAGGATGACATTCAAAAAAACGCTCCTTCTACTTAACATTTAAAGGCGGATAGAGAGGAATACACTGGTCAAGGAAACAGAAAGAACAGCCGGAAGAGTAAGAGGAAATGCAGAGAAGAAGAATATTTGAACTAAACAAGGGGAGTATTTTTCAATAAAGATGGATTGTTCAACGGTGTAGAATACTGTTATTGCATGAATGGAGTCTGGAGATTAAGTCAAATGAGAAAAAAACAAAACAGGTCCACAGACTGAGACTCAAATGAATGACTCTAAGTGACTGCAGGTTGACATCTTGGGAACGTAATAAAAATTTTAATTTCTTTAAAAGTCAAAAGCCTGTGTCCACACTGACATCTAAGTCCTGCTCTTTCAGTTTACCATCTTCTTTCTTGGTTTGGCTTCTTCTCCCCCTTCATCCTCCTTGCTTTATTGAAATATAAGTGACTTATAATATCGAATATGTTTAAGATGTATTTATTATGTGTTGATTTGATACACCTAAATATTGCAAAACGATAAACTACCGTAGTGTTAGCTTACATCTGCATGACATCACACAATTCCCATTTCTTGTTTGTGGTGAGAACACTTAACATCTACTGCCTTAGCATCTCTCAAGCATATTCAATATTAACATACAGTACAAGCACTGGGCTGTACATAAAATCCCAGAACTAATTCCTCTTATAGTTGGAAGGTTTACTTCTGGAGCACATTTCCCGTTTTCTCTCACCACTCAGCCTCTGCTACCATTTTAGCGTCTGCTCCTTTGAGTTCAGCTTTTTAGATCCTGCAGAGAAGGGTACCAGACAGCACCGGTTTAGCTTGTTAAATGGCCGTGACCCCGCTGCCTCTTCCACTGGGCTTCTACCAGGCACCTGCTAAAGGACTCTCCTGGCTCTCGAGATAATAAAACATCCCCTTTCCGTTTCCAGTAGGTAAAATTAATGACGGGAGAATAAATGGCACAGAAAGTAGAAAGCCTAATTTATTTGCACAAGCCAACCCTTTTTATTAGTACACAGTCATCTTAATTATAGAGGCATTCATCACATAGGCCATTACAGTGGCCATCCATGTAGATGCGTGCTACAATTTCATGCTTCGTTCCTGAGACCAAATCAGCTTACATCCATCCGAGAGAAAGATCTTGCCAGGTGCCTGCAAGTTTACTAATGACCCGTTAGGAAGCCCCACTGACCTATCAGGGACGGGCTAGAGTTTCTCAGCGGCGCTCTCTTGGCCACCGTTTGAAGCAATTATCACAATATAGTAAGAAGCAGACAAGCTGCCCACGTATGAAATGACGGGAACAGCTTGCTGCCCTTATGCACAGGTAAGTGCACGGCTTGTTCGCCCCCAGGGACCTGGAACCAGCCCAAGGCCTATTTGTAACTCCCCGTGGTTGAGTCATAGCACGAAGTTGTGTAGCATCTGAATTCTCTCTGGTTTCTACAAAGATGACACGGGAGGCTGCACTCTGGCTTAACATATGGCAATTTCATCTTCTCCTCCGAGACACGTAGATCTTTATATTGAAGTTCTACTCTGTACCCGAGCCCTGGGCACTTCTACTGGGCTGTGGACGATAATGATCAGAAACCAGGGGATGGAAGTAAAATGACAGAGACAGACTGAGGCATGCCCTGTACACTAACGTGCAATATTCCATAGGCCATCCAAAAACGATTTACTAAGATCTATTTGCACAGTGTGCCAATGACATCTGCACACACACACATAAAAATGTGAGTATGCCTACTTGAACGGTGAGTGTGCCCAAAATAAAAAGATGCCATGCAATGTATCCTGGAAGGACATGTGTGTGTAAATGTGAAGGAAAAAAATAAATAACTGTTCTCCTTTCATTTATTTCTGAATAATGCTCTTGCTATATTCATAAAGGTCAACAAACTTGGAGCAATGTAATTCCTGACATGTCACAGTAAACAGAAGGTGAACAGTAGAAGGAGACAGTTAATGTCCGTGGCAACCCTGAAATTACTAACCAACAAAACTGTATCAAGAACTCTGTTAAACACAGGTAAAACAGAGTCCTCGTTCCTATAAATGAAACAAATAATGGGACTAAAACACTAAACATGTTGACCTGTCATCTGCTATTCAAAATGAGATTAAAAACTAACAACAGAAATAACCCCGCCACTTGAAATCTCACAGAAATAAACACCTATGAGTGAGGAGGGAAAGAAAGGGAGGAGTTAGGTTGTACAAGCTAACTGTGTGGAAAGCATAATAACTAAATAAGGATGACTATTAAAACATCATTTATTTGCCAGTCATTCATGCACTGATTCATGTTTGTCCTGCTAACTTATCATATGTTTCTGAGTTATCTCTGGAAGTAGTTTCTGCATATCACTTAGAAATCTACAGACACATAGTGGAGCCTCAAGAAGTTTAAATAGGGAATAGACTTTTTTAAATGCAGTGTATTAACCAGAATATTAAGCTTCTGTGTCGAAATGTAAACTCCAATGAGGTGTTAAAAAGTCACCAAAACAATGTTAAGTATTCTCAGCAGGTTTCACTTGCATTTAATATTTACTTTTCCCCTAAGTCAATTATATGAACTTTGATTTATAATCCATTGTAAAATCATCAATACAACACTCATAATCCAGTATAAAGGTGATTTTCTTCCAAACCCATATTTATCTTTTTTAATGGTTCATAGCACAACCTGAGTTAATGATCTCATCATTACTGATGACTATTTTTGCATTTCATGGTACTTCACCAATAATCAGTATTTTCCTTTTCTTTTCTGCAAGACTGCTCTTTAGAAAGTGCTCAGAGAGAAAATGAATGCATTATCTTCGTAAACTTTTAAGTGAAGGAGGTAAATATCCACCAGGAAGTGGACGTGTCATGATTAAAATGATCCAGGAAGCAGACACCTTAATCAGCAGCAATGAGTTTCCATCTCTCTCCTTCAAAAAGCCACTTGAAATCACAGAGGGCAAATCGGAAATCTCTGCGGAAACCCCGTGGAGAAACAGCATTCAGAGCCCCAGGCAGCACGAAGGTGTGTTTCCATCATGATGACTGAGTGACAGACCAGGTCAAAGCTCCAAGTCACAAAAGTCTGCCTTTGTCTCCATGCCCCCCATGTGTGACAGGAAGGTTTTGGAGGAAATGAATCCTGAGCTCTCAATGGTTCTAAAACGTTACCCCGGCAAAATGTGCCGGGATTGCAGGGTGGCAGGAAAGAGCCAGGCATTGTAAAAAGGTCTCTGCAGCTGCGCCAGCTCTGGGGAAAAACAGACAAAGGGATATTGCTTTCGTTGGTTTGGTTTTGTGTGATGGCTTCACATTGACCCATGTCCCTATGTCCCAAGGAATGGTAGGCCTTTCACAGTGATTTTGCTTTCAGAAAAAAGTTGTGATCTGAGAGTCTGTGCTCTAATGCTTAGACAGGTAGGTATATCCGTCCCCCACCCCCTGACTCCACCCCGAAAGGTTCTTTCTAATGATGAACATCAAGAGGGCTTTCAAACCACAGTTACTGGTACATTAGCTACACTGACCCAGGGCTCTGAAAGGAGCACTTGTGAGCTCCAGACAGGTGACCAGAGTCTGGATCTCTGGCTTCTCCTCAACGGACAGGTCTCACTGATGAATTGTATGAAGGTAACACATGCATACTTAATAGCACATGAAAATATTCACGAACATGGTTTATTGTTAGCATATATAATACTTAATATTACAGAACAATACGCATTCATGAAATATAGTCATTTTAAAATATAAAGGAGAAAACTTGGCCAAGAAGAAAATGGAACTTCCATATTTTATGATGATATGGTGACATGTGATAACAGAAGCTATAAGAGTCTGTGATCATAAAGAAATAAGGGATAAGTTACATCAAATTACCTGGAAAGATAAAGTACGGAAATTTATTTCCTCCAACTTAATATGAGGCGTACTGTTCCTATCATCGCTTTGCAAAGGAGCAATGGTCGGAAAACCATTCCTTCCTCCTTACACAAAATTGGGAGTGCCGGAAAGCAATAACTGTCTCCCTAATAGAAAGTGGATGAGGAACCCGGAAGGCTGGTCAACCTTGAAGCTCTGCAAGGTCAAAGCCAGCCACCCCCTATCTAATTGAGACAATGAACCTGCCCATGAAATAATCATGTCAATCCTGACTGATAAAGATAATCTACTTGTTACTGGAATTGCCTGCTTTAGGGCAAAGGGTGTCTCCCAAACCTAAATAAAAGGGATGGCAAGGCCAAAGGAAGGGGGTAGCCCTTTCCACTAGAGGAAGGCTCCCGCCTGGCCCCCCAATATCACCAAATTAATATTCTCTAGTCTCTCTTTTCATTTGCGTGCGGCCTCCTTCAGAACCCGAACCCTGACCCGGGAACCCTGAACCACGTGGGACTTGGAAAGAGGTTCCCACATTGGAGAATTTAGCACTAGACAAACATCAGGAATCTGTCTGCTGCTTCTCTTACACACAATAATGTGAGTATGAGTTTTAAAAGGGTATCATTCCAAGTTTGGCAATTTTCAAATTGTCACATTTGTAAAGTGACAAGTGAAAGTGACAGAATCAAAGAAAATGCATTCCGAGGGGGAGATGAAATCCGTGCCAGGCGTGAGCCAGAAGGGAAGGGCATCCCATGCATTGGCAAGGGGCTTCCAAACCATTTCACTGTTGACAAATATTTACACAGCAACGCAGCAGCTTAAATGTACTACTAACCAGGAAAATAAGAAAAAAAAAACCTGTCAAACAACAAACTAAAAAAAAAGGCATTATTTAGTGAAAACTGCATGATACTCAAAAGGGTCTTCGTTTTTATAGTAACACCCAGAAGTGAACTCAAGTTCAAAGGCACAACTGGCTCCACAGCTCTTCCCACTCAAGCAAGTGGGAGCGCTCCCTTCAGAAGCTGTGCTGTCAGCAATACACCCCTTTTACAAAACAACAACCTTGATCATGTAATTGATGGAAAACACTGCTGTGTGCACTATGGGTTCATATAAAATCAATAACTCCACACAGACGACTCACAGCATACTAGCATAAAAGCTTGTTGAAAAGAAAACATAAAGCTTTTGTTAACAAAATGCAATGATCTTGGCCAAGGAAGCAGCTGAATTGTTTTGATTTTTTTAAAAATTCCATCAGACAGGGAGTTTCCAAAAGAGAAGGACAAAGAAAAATAAAAAATATCTTAAAATGAATTATTTGTTTTGCTAAAATCTTTTTCTTATCTCCCCAAAAACTTTAGTAAAAATCTCCATCCCTCTTCCAAGTTTAATCCTAAAAGTGGCTGGGTTGTCCACTGTCATATATTGCTGCATGTAAATTCACAGAGTCCAGAAACTAAAAATATTTCCAAAAGTAATCTCTGCCCTAACTGGTTTGGCTCAGTGGATAGAGCATCAGCCTTCAAACTCAAGAGTCCCAGGTTTTATTCCGGTGAAGGGCATGTACCTTGGTTGTGGGCACATACCTGGGAAGCTAATCGATGTTTCTCTCTCATCGATGTTTCTAACTCTCTATCCCTCTCCCTTCCTCTCTTTAAAAAAAATGAATAAAATATACATTTTTTAAAAAGTTATCTCTAATTTCCAAAGAGCAATATAATAAGTGTCTACCAAAGGCAAAACTAAATTAGTACCATGATGCAAAATTCACCTAAATTACTGAATCTGAAGTCTTGCTCTCTCCTGAAATGTCATATATGAAATTTAAATATTCAGGAGTCATGTGTATTTTCAATGACTATGTTCTTAGTATATGGAGGTTCATTTAGAACACACTATAGATCAAGTCAACTTTGAAACTCAAGTTTGCAAGATACTGTATTTTATCTTGTAACTTATTTAAATTATTTGAATTAGAGTTTACTTTAAGATGGGGCTAAAAAATACCTACTTTGTAGTGTTGTTGAAAGGATTATATAATACACACAAAGTACTTGGCACGTGCACCTAGAAATTCAAAAATCTTAATTATAATGGAAGTTCAATGAGGGCAGTAACATTTGTGTCTTTTGATTACTTCTTTATTTTTTTTAAATTTTTAATTAAATTTAAAGTTGTTGGGGAACATTGATTAATAAGATTATATAGGCTTCAACTGTACATTTCTATGACACAGTCAGCCTACAGAAATGCTCAGTACATATTTGTTGAATAAGTGATCCTAAGACTTATTATTCTAAGAATTTTCCTTAAGTACCAGCCTAAACACAATACAGTAGATTCTCATTATTCATAGTAGCTATGCTCTACAAAGTCAATGTGAGCCCCGAGGCAGCGAAAATGGAACCTGATGATAATATTGTCATCAACCTATCAACATATAACCTTTTTTTATGTGTAGTTCTCTTTAAAGACACTTATTCAATACATGTTTTTGATTCATTAGCATTGCGCTCACAGCCAATAGCATTATAATTCAAGCCTCAATGAAGCTTACCTAACAGGCGATCACAGCCCTCCTTCTCTTGGGCACACTAGACAGCACTTACGCACTGTGCTCGGGGGCCATTTTAAACAGCAAAAGCACCAACAAAATAAAACAAGCAAAAACCAAAGAAGTGAAAAAAAGGTCACAGGGTAGAGTATAAAAAGAACACTTGTTTATTCCATGAGAGCTGCACACAGAAGGTGAAGCGTCACTTTGTTTGATTTCAGCTGGAAATGTGCATGTCAAGTTACTAATATGTGTCACCACTCTGCTTAAGTCTTGTGAATGACCCAAGGAAACATAAGGACTGATTTGGGGGTTCCTAATAAAGTGGAGCAAGTAGGCAGATTCACAAATGTAGAATATTCAAATAATGAGGGTTGACTGTTTATCTAACAGAGAACAGAGAATACTCACATGAAGATCGCAATTTCTAAATCTGTGTATCTCCCCCTGCTCCCTCTCCCTCTGTTCAGCAGTATTTTGAGTACTGCTTTTCAAGAAGTAAACACCCAATCAGTGCTGGCTGAATAGGAAAATCAAGTGTTTTTGGAGATTCTCAGTCCAATGAAAACTAAATAAGAATTAGAACCTCTCAACGTCGCTTGTCACTTTAAATATACATGGGGGTCTCCAAAACTATATGGTATACAGCAGGTCATTTTGAAAGATGTTCCCTAAAGTATGGCTTTCAGTGAACATTACTGGCTTGTGGAACTATGGGACTACAGGCAGATTATAATCATAAAAAATGTCAGGTCAGGAAGAGGCAGCCGGAAGAAGAGGGATCAAACAAAAGGAAGATGGTTTATATGGTATATTATTAAAAATGCCAATTCTGTCACATTCTGTGGCATCACTTATGGTTCAAGATCAGTGTCTAGTAACTGGCCTTAGAGGAAATGAACATCCCATCATAATCCATCCAAGTTCTTGTTCAGTGGCAAGCCATAAGGGGAAAATATTTTTTTTTCTTGACAGCTCTGGGTCCTACCTATTGGATTAGGATTCTCATCCTATTGTAGTTCGGGATTAGAATTATCCACCTTAGACTCGTTAAGATCTAGGTACAAAGCATCCACCTATTCTCTTTTCGTTTACAATGGAATGGATAAGTAATAAGCAATTAAATAATGTTTTCCTAAGTATGTATTATAAAAATAATGAAATATTTTTATTCCATAACAATGGCATATTCATGTTTAATTTGCTGGAGAAGAAGACTATGCAGACTTCCTTTTACTTAGATTTGGCATAAGGTGCCTGGAACAAGAAATTCGTGCGTGGGTGGGCGGGGAGTCCCCTCAGCCCAGCCTGCACTTTCTCTAATCCAGGACCCTATGGGGGATGTCTGACTGCTGGGTTAGCCCCAAGCCTGGGAATCGGCCTAAACCGGCAGTCAGACATCCCTCTCACAATCCTGGACAATTGGCTCCTAATCACTTACCTGCCTGCCTGCCTGGTTGCCATTAACTGCCTCCCCTGATGACCTGATAGCCCCCCCATTACCTTTGTGTGCCAGCCTGATCACCCCTTACTGCCCCCCGCCAGTCTAATTGCCCCTTACTGCCCTCCAGCCCCAAACTGCCCCCCCCTGCCAGCCTGGTCGCCCCATGCATCCTGCTATTCAGTTGTTTGGTTCTCCCTCACTAAACCTCCCGCCAACCTGGTCGCCCCACACAGCCTGCTGTTCTGTCATTAGCTCATCTCTCACTGACCCCCCTGCCGGCCTGGTCATAGGAAGCCATCTTATGAGGGTATGAGCATTAATTTGCATATTACTGCTTTTTTATACAGGATACCAAAAGGCCAGTGCATGAATTCGTGAACCGGTGGGGTTCTTCGGCCTTGCCTGCGGGATCGGACTGAAACCAGCTCTCCAACATCCCCCGAGGAGTTCTGGATTGCGAGTGGCCGCAGGCCCAACCAAGGGACCACGCCGATGCATGATCAGGGTTGGGAAGGGACTCAGGATATTGGGCAGCCAGAGAAGGGCCAGGGGAAGGCTCCAGGGCTCCACCTCACTCAGTCGTGATCAGCTGGACCTCAGCTGCAAGATAACCTACTGGTCGGAGTGTATGACCCCTGGTGGTCAGAGCACATCATAGTGAGCATTTGAGCAGACATAGCATGTCATTAGCATATCACGCTTTGATTGATTGAAAGGTTGACCGGACACTTAGCAGAGGCTTTTATTATATAGGATTGTTATTTTAAAACTGATGCAAGCTTTTTTTTTTATTAGAATGAACATACATTTATTAATCAAAGTAAATATTGTTACCGATTATCCTTTAATTTGTTCCATGCCTTTCTCATTACATACATATATTAAATAATAACACTGCCATTATAATTTATATTTTGCCTTGCATTGTTTTAAATATTTAGGACATGCTAAGTATTGTCCAATATCACTAACCAATCTTACAAGATAGTTCACATCATCTGTAATGTCTGATGTATTTTTTTTTAATATATTTTAGTGATTTTTCTCAGAGAGGAAGGGAGAGGGATAGAGAGTTAGAAACATCGATGAGAGAGAGACATCGATCAGCCACCTCCTGCACGCCCCCTACAGGGGATGTGATGGCAACCAAGATATGTGCCCTTGTCCGGAATCGAACCTGGGACCCTTCAGTCCACAGGAAGACGCTCTACCCACTGAGCCAAACCGGTTTCGGCATGTCTGATGTATTTAAACATTTACCATATTTTTATAGGTACTTTTATGATTTTGATGGATATTGATAACTTACTTTAAAACAGTGAGCATGGGCATATATTAAGCCAGGATCAACGGACTCGTTCCATAAAGGGACAAATGCAAATATTTTCAGATTTATGGGTCATAAGGTCTCTGTCCCAACCAGTCCTCTCTGTCATGTCACTGCCACAGCTGGGGTACACAGTGAATAAACAAATTAGCAAGCTGTGCTCCTATTAAACTGGATAGATGCTAAAGGTTGACTTTTGCATAATTTTCATGTCAGAATATTCTTCTTGTTTTGAATATTTTTCAATTATTTAAAAATAATTGGAAAATATCCTTAGCTCACAGGCCCCAGGAAGCCAGGCCATGGCTGGATTTGGTGCTGGGGCTGCACTTTGCAGTCCTGGTCTAAGTCACACGGAAAGATGATCAAGTGGCCTCCTAAGGATTGTTCCAGGATTGATCTACTCCCTTTCCAATCAAAGCCCGTTCCTCCAGAGTGAGGCTCCTGCCAGAGTCTTACCTATCTTTGTATCTCATCAATAGCAGATAGTTTAATAATTTGCATCATAACAAATTTGCATGTGTGAAATGAGTGGATGTTAGCATAACAGATATTAGAAATGCCCTGTCATTGTTACAATTAATGGCATCCAAGTGCCAGCTAATAACTTTTGGGGGCATTAAAGCTGACCTCCTGCAGATCCTAAGGGAGGTCAGAAGCACTCAGGGAACCCAGACAGGAATTAAATGCCAACCAGGATGGAGGATTATTAGTTAGCAGTCTATACGGTTGTGCCAATGTGTAGCAGCTGAAGATCAGCCATGCCTAAGAGGATTCTCTCTGATCCCACAGACAATGGCACGGACTCCTTTGTGCCCGCTTGAGGCTCAATGTTCGCCTTAAAAATGCCTGCATCACAGCAGGATTCCTTCTGGGAACCACTTTCACTTTTAGCTGCTATGTAGAGGTTGGAAATGGCAAAGCCTCACCCAATTCTATTAGCAGCTGTCATTCCATTGCCCTCCCAAAACCATTTCTGCCTTAGCAACATAGTTTATATGCAAAAGTCTAATCTGAATTCTTTTTTTTTTTTGAGAAAATATTTGCTAAGGTTTTCATACGTGCCAGAAATAGCTAGGGCCATAGTCTTTAAAAACGGCAAATATGGTTACTGCTCTGACAGTGTTATTGTAGAAGAGGGAATAAAAAATAAGCAATTAAAATGTGTTAAACATTATTTTTTAAGCTAATGCTAATATCTATCCTATCTAATAAAAGAGTAATATGAATTTAACTATCACACCAGAATACACACAAATCATGCCCATAAGCCATGCCCACCAGACAATCCAGAGTGGGTAAGCAAATTAACCCAACCACGAAGGCTGCAGCCACTGAGAGAGCAGGAGGGAGGCTTGGGTTTCCCCAGCAATGGAGGAAGCCAAGCTTTCCACACACCCCGGTGGGCCCAGGCCCCCACTCAAGGGTACGAAGTTTCAATTATAGAAGATAAATAAATCCCAACAAAAATGGTGGCAGCCATGGAGCTGGAGAGAGCAGGAGGCTAGGGTTGCCCCTAGCAATGGAGGAAGCCAAGCTTCTTCAGCTTTGGCCTGTCTTGGTCTTCACTTAAGGCTACAAAATTTCAATTATAGAAGATAAATAAATCCCAACAGAAATGGCTGCCACCACAGAGTGAGCAGGAGGTTTGGCTCCACTCCAGGTTACAAAGTTTCAATTGTAGAAAATAAATAAATCCCAGATATCAGGGCCTCCGCTTGGGTCGCCAGGGGGCATGGCCGGCCTGCAAACCACCAAGGCCCCTCATCCAGGCTGCTCCACACCCCAAGGGAACCCCCACCCTGATCTGAGACACACTTCAGGGCAAACTAGCTGGCCCCCACCCATACACCAAGTCTCTATCCTATCTAAAAAGATATTCACCATCACTGCAAGACAAAAGATGGCTATCCCATGTGGTCAAAGATCCTGCACCCATGTAGACACAAGATAGCCACAAGATGGCCAGCAGGCGAGGGCAGTTAGGAGGGACCAGGCTGGCAGAGGAGGGAAGTTAGATGCAAACAGGCTGACAGGGGACCAGTTAGGCATCAATCAGGCTGGCAGGGGGTGACCATGCTGGCAGGCAGAAGCAGTTAGGGGCAGTCAGGAAGGCAGGCAGGCAGGCAAGCAGTTGGGAGCCAGCTATCCTGGATTGTGAGAGGGATGTGGTATCAGGCCTAAAGGGGCAGTCAGACATCCCTCAAGGGGTCCCAGATTGGAGAGGGTGCCAGTTGGGCTAGAGGACACCCCCCGCCCATGCACAAATTTCATGCACCGGTCCTCTAGTATATATATAAAAGGCTAATAAGCTAAGTGTCCATCTGACTAGCAGCTATGACACACACTGACCTCCAGGGGGCAGATGTTCAATGCAGAAGCTGCCGAGCTGCAGTGACTTGTCAGCTGCAGTTCTCAGGTGACGCATCCTGGAACCAGAGAGGAAGAAGCCCGATCCCTCTTGGGCTGCAGGATTCTACCTTTTGCAATGGGTTGTGTTGTTGCTGGGGTACTGATTTTCTGCACACTTGCTTTTGCATTCCACATCCTGTACAACAGCAACTTTGCAGAGTGCCCTCTCACACTCTGGGCCCCCTTGGAGATATTGAAGAACCAGTTTCAGCCTGATCCCTGCAGGCCAGGCCAAGCAACGCCACCTGCTGGAGGGACCCCACTCACTCTGCAGATGCCCATTGAGTCAAGGCACCATCCCAGGTGCGGGTCACCAGGAAGGGACTGCGGGATGTTGCTTCCAGGGTGTGTGCAGCGTGTCTCATCCAGTCCACTCCGCCAACCACCTTCTACTTAATTTTCTTTCAATGTGCATGAATCCATGCACCAGGTCACTAGTCCTATATAATAAAAGCCTAATATGCAAATTGTCCCCTCAACCAAAAGTTCAACTGAAAGTTCAACCAGGTAGCATTCATTGATGGCAAGCGGCCAGAGGAAGGGAGGCACCCCAGCTGGCAGCCAGCAGCCACTAGGGACCCTATCCATGCACAGGTTTTGTGCACAGGGCCTACAGTATTATAATGATCACTACCAGAGGCATTTCTATGTGCCAGGCACTGTCCTCAGTGCATGACACACATCCACCTTTTCAAAACCCCACTCACAACCTTATCAGGTAAGTTATTCCTCATAATATTATGTCCATGTTTCAAATGAGGAAACTCAGAGATAGAGGAATAAGGAATTTGAGGCCAGTGTGTGCCCTCCACTTTTGTAACTTCCAGGTGTGCTAGAGTTAACTTTGGGTGAAAAGTAGGGGTTATTCAGGTAGGCTGTCAGGGAAGGCCTGTCTTAGCAGGGATAATTTAAATAGAAACTGAAGGATGGGAAGGAAGCATCCATGAAAAACACACACACACACACACACACACACACACACACAAACACACCAGCATCTCAAACAAAGTACGTCTAACACGCAAGGACTACCTGTAAGCTGTTAAAAAGGAGTGGTAAGCGGGGACATCTATGTCTTGTTCATGATCTTAAAGGTTCAAGTTTCTCACCATTAAATATGATAAGTGCAGGAGATTTTTGTAGGTAGTCTTTAGCACTTTAAGAAAAGTTCCTTCCTATTCCTAATTTGCACTTAGTTTTTATTATAAATGGGGGTTGGGTTTTGTCAAATGGTTTTTCTGCATCTATTGATATGATCATGTGGTTTTTCTTCTGTAGTCTGTTGATGTGAGGGGCCACATTAATTGGTCATTGGATTATGAATTAGCCTTGTAGGTCTGGGATGCATCACACTTGGTCACAGTGTTTTATTCTTTACATACTTTATTGTATTCAACTTTGCTAATAGTTTGTTGAAAACATCTGCATCTATGTTCATGAGAGATATCGGTCTGTAGTTTTCTTTTCTTGTAATGTCTTTGTCTGGCAAAGGCATTGGGTAATGCTGGCCTCACAGAATGAGTTAGGAAGTAGTCCCTCTGTGTCTGTTCTCTGAAAGAGATTGTAGAGAACTGGTAACATTTCTTCCATACATGTTCGATGGAACCAACATGGGCCAGTGACTTTCTGTTTTGAATGTTATTAATTATTGATTCTTAAGAATGGAATAACATCTTTTCAGATAATCTTTTCTTCTTGAGTTTTGGCAGACTGTGTCTTTCAAAGAACTGGCCCATTTCATCAAGGTTGTCAAATTTGTGGGCATAGAGTTGTTCATAGTATTCCTTTATTACCTTTTCAATTTCCATAGAATCTATAGTAATGTCCCCTCTTTAATTTCTGATATTAGGAATTTGTGTCCTTTTTCTTTTTTCCTAGGTATCCTGGCTAACAGCTTATTGATTTTATTGATTCTTTAAAAAAAGTTTTGGTTTCAGATTTTCTGTATTAATTTACTGTTTTTAATTTGATTTCTACTCCAACTATGTTTATTTTCCTCTGCTTATTTTGACTTAATTTCCTTTCTTTTATTCTTTCCTAATATGGAAATTTAGATTATTGATTTTGGATCATTCTTTTTTAATATATGCATTCAATACCATAAATTTTCTCCTGGTCACTGCGTTTGCTGTATTTCCCAAATTTTGGTACATTGCTTTCATTTTCATTTAGTTATAAACATTTTAAAATTTCTCTTGATGTTTCCTCTTGACTTATGCATTATTTAGAAATATATATGTACATACTTCTTAGGGATTACTATTTGACTATATTTCTTTTTTATTTTTTTATTATTGCAAGTATTACATATGTTCACCATCCTATTGTCTGTGTCTATGGCTTATGCATATATGTATACAAGTTCTTTGGCTGGCCTCTTCCCACCCCCCACCCCCCCCCACAAGAGCACTCTTTGAAAAATTGCCACAAGTTATGCCAACATTTATCAAGTGAATATCTGTGGAAAAGGTTTGTTGCACTCCATCTTCCTATTAAGCACTGGGATGCTATGGCCAGGCTTACATTTTAGAAACACTGCCCTGTCATTGTGTGAGGAGGCGGGCACAAATCAGAGGAAAGGCCGAGAGCCCTCTGGGAGACAAAGTGGAGAGCAGGGAGTCATAAAAGCAGGAAGTAAGTGGAGGCAGGAATGGAGGGGAGCAGATGGTAAAGAGGTAAGAGGCGAACCAGGGCGTGGTAATTAATCGGCTGTGTGCGCTGAACGGGCTTTTTCTTGGAAGTGGCGGGAGGACTGAATCATCTGAGAACCACAGCGAGGGTGACAAGAGGAGAAGGTTAGAAACAAAGGAAAAAAATGATTGTTAAGTTTAAACTGTCCTTGATGTACCAGCAATTGAGTGAAAAACTCTCAATCAATGAAAGGAATACTGAGTAAAACTGTACACGTTCAGCAATGCAAGTGAAAACAAGGGGAAGATAAGATTCTTCGAAGGCACCGTGAGAGGAACAGAAAAGGGCCAAGATGAAAAGAGGGTTTAACAAACAAGAAGAGCCGAGACCTGTTTGGCTCAGTGGTTAGACATTCGGCTTGGGGACTGAAAGGTCCCAGGTTCGATTCCAGTTGGGAGCATGTACCTTGCTTGCGGGCACATCTCCACTGTGGGGCATGCAGGAGGTGGCTGATCGATGTCTCTCTCTCATAGATGTTTCTGACTTTCTATCTCTCCCCCTTTCTCTCTGTAAAAAATCAATAAAATATATTTTTTTAAAAAACACAAGAAGAGAAGGAGGAACCTCTGAAATACAGGGTGTCCTGCTATTGGCGGGAAGCAGGGGATCCCTTCCTCACTGAGTGCTGGGGATGGCATCCTTCCCATATCTTGAGAAGAAGACCCACATGGGAGGACCAGTGATTTTTTTTCTTGTGTGGAATTGCATCCTTGGGTTTCTAAAACCCATTCCTTTAGTCCAGTCATAGAAGAAGTGCAGTTGGGGACACAGTAGAGATCAAAGGAAAGCCATTGTCCAGAGTTTCTGTTCCATGCTGCATCAGGCCAGTTACGGCTCATTAGTCCATTGTGTGTGAAGTCCATATAGCCATAGGCCATGTGAGAGAATGCACGGGAGCAGTTGTATGTGAGCCCAGCAAACTAGGAATCAACAGAGAGATGCCGAAATGAGAGTCCGATGGAACAACTGAGCTAACGGGAGATGTACTTGAAATTAAAACAACTGATGTATTGGAAATTAAAAGGATGGGGGTTAAAATGTAAACACCCGGCTGAGAGAATCCTCAAGACGTTAGTGATGGTGGAATCTGTGCAAACTCAGGATTACTCTCAAAAGATTAACTTTGTTTCATTGGTATCACATGTAATCAAATGGCAGCGACTTTATTAAAAGGATGCTCATTTTGGTTAAATATTCTGTGATCGTCTAAACTGTTCTACATAATATAATCTTCTGTGGTATCTAACTGAATTGTCAGAATCCTGAAAGGGGATTTTTAAGATAACCATGGGCCACAGGTGGACATTTCCCCTCTTTATTTGATAGTACAATAGTCTTTCTGGGTATCCATTCCTGCTTTAATAAGATCAAGGTTCCCAGTAGGAAAGCTGCTAAAAGGAGCCCCCAGCACTACACCCTCAGCTAGAACCTTCCATGCGAAGAATTCTGCCACCGGATGTCAGAGACAATGCTGCATTTCCACCCGTCTGCTGGCCAGATCAGAGGAACTGGTATCTGAATGCCCACGATAAAAGGGTGTGAAGGATAAGTGAATCCAAATAGAAGTTAACTGACAGCCTAATGATATTATCAAATTCAATCAATAGGCATCTTCGACAAAGTGATTATACATACACCTCAAAGGATTTTTATACATTAAAGATTTATATTTCCCTTACTTTAAGCTAACCTGCTGAAAGTATATTGAGATGTAGAATGATTATTGATGAGTTTCCTATATGATTGTATATCCAATGACAATTTATGAGGATGAAATTTCACCCACGTCATTAACTGTAACAATCTGTATATTAAAACTCACAAAATATAAGCTTATACATGCATAAAAGAATGAAACTATAAGAACGTATAAGAATGAATATAAGCTCCTTAAAGTGTAAGTACAGTGGTACCTCGAGATACGAGTGCCCTAACATACGAGATTTTTGAGATACGAGCCGTTGAGCGAGCGATTTTTGCTTTGAAATATGAGCAACATTTGAGATACATGTAATCGAGTGGATCGGCGGCTGCACACAACCCACCAGTTTACTGTGACTCGAGCGTCTCATAGTTTCCCACGCCTCAAGGTTACAGAACAAATTAAACTCGTATCTTGAGGTACCACTGTACTAGAATTTCTTTTATAAAGCCTTAGAAAACATGTGGCTATAAGTATTTGTCATCCATATGATTTGTCATCTGTCACACAAAAATAATGCTGAGAAAATATTTCATGATTTTATCAGCCAAGATAGGCTGGAATGCGCTGCATTAAAAACACCCTGGTGTGACTCAGTGGTTAAGCTACAACCTATGAATCAGGGTCACAGATCAATTCTCGGTCAGGGCACATGCCCAGATTGTGGGCTCGATCCCAGTAGGGGGCATGCAGGACACAGCCGATCAATGATTCTCATCATTGATGTTTCTATCTCTCTCTCCCGTTCCCTTCCTCTCTGAAATCAATACAAAATGTATTTTTAAAAAACACCCAAAAATATGAGTGGTTTGACTCAACAAGAGTTTAATAAGAACTGATTTTGCATGGTGTCTCTGGGCTTGTCCGTGTTACTGGTAATGGCAAAAATGACCCAAGCAAAGGCATGGAAAGCAGTGTGCGGTTGGGTGTGTCTTCCATCTCACGCCTCAGCCATTGCTCAGAGAAGATGTTGGGGCACCCCGAGGGGAGAAGGAAACACAGTGAGTAGAAACTGGGCATCCTGTTGTCCAACTGATATCCAGCTGACCCCAGACGACACGTGAGGGAGGACAGCCCAGATTAGCAGAGCTGAGCTGTGAGGGATAAATATTCCTTATTGTGCAGCGCTGAGATGGTGTAGTTGTTTGTTCTACAGCATTACTGTGGTAAGGAATAACACATACAGCTGTCAATCCTTCTGTATCTGATTGTGGCTTCCAGTTTATTTCCCTGTTCTGACAGACACTATTTAAAATTCATTTCAGCCAAAACCAGTTTGGCTCAGTGGATAGAGCGTCAGTCTGCGGACTGAAAGGTCCCAGGTTCGATTCCGGTCAGGGGCACGTATCTTGGTTGTGGCACATCCCCAGTGGGGGGCATGCAGAAGGCAACTGATCGATGTCTCTCTCTCATCGCTGTTTCTAACTCTATCCCACTCCCTTCCTCTCTGTAAGAAATCAATAAAATATATTTTAAAAATAAATAAATAAATTAGTTTCAGACTGACATCTCCAAGTCCGTTTTTCCAATCCACAGCCCAACACGTAAATGGAATACATGGAGGAGGTGCTTGAGAGCACTTGCTTTACTGTATTCCCCGCCAACATGATGCCTTCTGTTTAGACCAGTCATTGGCCTTGACCTGGCTCTGGTCTTCTTCCATATCATCTGCTTCTTCTATCCACCTCCCAAATCACCCATCTCCTCTTCCTCAGGGAGCAGACAGACAATTGCACAGGGGTATTAAGTAAATAAATAAAAATGACTTCTAGTCTTCTGTGTCTGAAAAATAATTTTTATTATATGTTTTGATTGATTTTAGAGAGAAGAAGTGAGAACGAGAAAGAAAAAAAAAACACTGATGTGAGAGAGAAACATCGACTGGTTGCCTCCGGTATGCACCCCAGCTGGGGACTGAACCCACTCCTGGGCTTGTGCCTTGACCAGGAATCAAACTGGCTACCTTTCCTACATTCAACCTACTGAACCACAGGGGCCCCGGAAAAAGAAGAAAAAAGGTAATTCTTTTAAAAGACTTTTTAGTTATTGATCTAGATCTCTTATATATTTTCCAAATAATTAAGATTTGGAATAAAGAAACAAAATATGTTTTTATCAAAACCCAATGTCTTTGAAATATGAAGAAGGAGCCAGGAAATATCATCCTGGAGGGCAAGATTCCAGAAATCATCCCTTGTCTGAAAGGTTCTCCTGAAAATCTTGATTTAGCATCTCAGTGTGTGTACTAGAATCTTTATCTCAAGGCATCATTAGTCCACAGTCCTACAATTCTTGCATTTTTCATGAGGAGGATACAGAAGAAGAAGAAAAGGACTTTTGAACAAAAATTTTGAATATGCTGTTTTAACCGCAATGACAAAAGACTAAAATGTAGTCGGACTCCCTTGAAATTAATTATCTAAGAATCCTCAATGGTGCCCGTCCCATCAATCTTGTTCCGGCTTGACCTCAAAGGACCACCTACAAAGGTGTGGAGACAGCTCGCACTTCAGGACAATCCCACGCCTGGCCCTGGCTGACATTCCCTACATGAAGATTAATTATGGAGCCTTCTCGGCATGCAGATGCCTACCTAATGAGAACTGAAGTGACACACGCCATTTTTCACTGAGGTCAAGAAACAGGTGACAGCAAGCAGCAGATGGTTAACTTTAACAGGGGCCTGATGGAAACATGAGTGACTGCCTCTACAGGGCTGACGGCACGTCCATCACACGCGGGGATCCCGGCCCCAAGCCCTGAGCATCAGGGATGCAGGGCCAAGTTCTGGTTCCCAGGTGACAGCGAACATGAGTGGAGGTCACTGAGGTTCAGAACGGAATGCGCTGGTCCTAGGGATTCCATGTACATCCGCTCTAATGAATGCATCCCGACCTTTAATCCGAAATGAGACAAATACTCTCAAGCTCACAGGCTCCGTGAATATACACTCAGCTGGTTCCTTTGGAGACGCCCTGTCAGGTCTAATGATGACATAGCTGTGGCTCACAGTTAAAAGGGAAAAGCTGCCTCCCCGAAGGATGCTTGGCCCCCTTCCCTGAAATTGGCTGGAATTAAAGAAAGTAATGGATGCGATCACCATAAGAAAAATGGAAAACATGTAAAACACAAACACAGACCCAGGGACACCCTACCGAGGAGAACCAAGACCGATATGTTTCCCTCCAGAGCTTGAGCAGAAGGCGGATTTCTCTGGAATGAGATAAGAGAATCCTCACTATCTTACCCAAGGATCTATTTTCTGACAATGAAATAGAGAAACTGTCTGAAGATGAAACAAGAGGGTAAAGAGAGAAAATAGCTACAAGCCTCTGAAGAACTGGTAGTTGTCGGTAGTACAGGGATAAATAATCAAATAATCACACACCTATGAGGGGCACACGCCACACTGACCTCTGCCAGGCTGATCCACTCCTTTTGCTCCAGTCCAAGGGAGCTTCCCCTTGTACATGTGGGAACAGACCACATCAGAGCAGCATGCCAGCCGAAAAGACCTCCCCACCCAGTTCCATACTTGAGCCAGGCCTATGTTAAAAAATAATTCGATTAAATACTAGAAAAATCAAAGGTGAGTAGTATAAAATGGAAAGGGCAAAAGGCAGGCCTTGTTTATGCAAAAAAATAATAAATAAATATGTGTGTGTGTGTGTGTGCGCGCGTGGTGTATTCCATCTGGCTAACAGACTCGCGGGAGGGACTCTCCTGCTGGCTTGAGGAGGTAAGCAGCCACCCAGGGAAAGCCCCCAGAACTAGGAACTGTGGGCGCCCTTGTGGACCCACAGACTGGCTCTTAGGCTGAGGGCAGCCTCCAGCCCCCAACCAGCAAGAACCCTGGGCCCTCGGATGTAAAGGTCCAGGAAATAAATGTTGCCAATAACTCGGGTGAACATGGAAGCAGACACCTCCTCAGGCAGCTTCCAGAAGAAAAGCCAGCCGAGCCACTGCTGGATCCTGAGTGGAGAACCCAGATAAACAGTTCCTGAACGTCAGACCCGCAGAAAGAGTGAGATAATAAATGTGTGTTGTTTTAGGCCAAAGCAAAATCATTTCCCTGGGTGTGATCTGAACATGGTGGTAAAACACACACAGGGGAGAGACCAGTTTTTAAAAGTCAAGTTTATAGCCGCAAATTTTACTTTAAGTAAAATTCACCCTTCTTAGGTATAAAGTTTAACAAATGCAGACACATGTCTACAAGCACGTAAGCGTCATGACAAGAAAGATATAGGATAGTTTTATCACCCCAAGGAGTATCCTCCTGAAATATCTGTGTGTAGCTTTGTTTTTATGCGAATGTCTTATAAATGGAACCAGAGACTATGTACCCTCTTTCACTTAACATAATGCTTTTGAGATTCATCTAGGCGTTGCATGACTAGCTCCTTTGACGTTCTGAACTTGCTCACCAGGATAGCCACTGCAGTAAAACATTAAACACGAAGCATCCCATCACTGTGAACTGCGACAGCGTGTGACTTTGGAAACAGAGCAGGCCTGCTAGAACCATCCTTTCCTTGACATGCACAAACCTAATGATGTTCCATTCAGAGGCCGAGGCTCACTCCATAGGATAGCTGCCTTTGTTTTGTTTGGTTAATCTTTAGCTGAGGATATTTTCCCATTGATTTTTAGAGAGAGTAGAAGGGAGGGGGAGACACAGAGAGAGAAATACCCACTTGAGAGAAACGCATAGATTGGTTGCCTCCAGTATTCTCCCCAACCAGGGCTGGGCTCTAACCTACAACCAAGGTAGGTGCCCTTGACTGGAATCAAACCCAGGACCCTTCGGTCTGCAGGCCGACACTCTATCCACTGACAAAACTGGCGAAGGCAATGTTTGCCATCTTTTCTTTTTCTTTTAATCTTTATTGTTGGAGTTATTACATATGACCCCTTAGTCCATCCACACACCTCCACCGCAACCTTCACCACCCTATTCTCTGTATTCATTGGTTAGGCAAATGGGCATGCTGCAAGTGATCGAACCCTTAAAAACCTCAAACAAATCCAAAAGTCAAAATGAAAAGGAGTCTGGAAAATAGATTTTTTTTTTTTTAACTTTTCCAGGCTTTGTAGTCAAGAAAGATATTTCAAAAAAAGGCTCCAACAGATGATGAGTGACAATCCGCCATGCCCAAAACAGGAACAAAGGACATGTGGCCGCCACAGTACAGAGTAAATGATAAAAGTTCAATTATTTTTTAGATAAAACCTAAATAGAAATAAAAAAAATTAATGTTTTCTTCCTACTCTCTCTGTTATGGAAATAACATTTTATAAGCAAAATTTTAGAACAGCAAGAACTTAGGATTATAAAATCCACCCATTAAAACTTCCCCGCTCCCCCAAGGGAAGGGAAGCTTCAAACAGGCCTTGAAGGCCTTCAATGTCACCGCGCGGATAACTCACTGTTCGACTTTCCTTCACCTTTTAGAGCTCTCAGTTGTACATCTTAAAAGAGAGTTAAATATTTCTAAAAATTGTTCAAGTCAAAATTTCTGTACTTGGCTAATTCTATGACATTTTTTATGATACTAAATGGTCACTCATATATGGTCAGGAAAAATACATGAACACAGCTAAAAATATTTTTTATAAGGTAGGATGTTAGACCTGGGTGTTACGTGACATTTAGTTAGCGCCGACTCCTGGTGACCCTCTGAATAAGTGCTGGGCACAGTGTCCTGTCCTCAGCTGCCCTCCTCTGCTCCTGCAAGACTTGTGACTACGGCTCCTTTCATAGAATCAATCCATCTCATAGCTGGATTTCCTCTTTTCCTGGTAATTTTGTTTTTCCCAGCATAACCGTCCTTTCCAAAGAACCCTGCCTCCTCGTGATGTGCCTCCTGTAGGACAGCTGAAGTTTTGCCATATTGGCTTCCGGGGATATTTCAGGTTTAATTTGCTCTAGGACCTATCTGTTCATCCTTCAGGCAGTCCAAGGTATTCAAAGTTCTCTTTCCACAGCACATTCCCAATGAATCCATTTTTTTCCCTCTCAGCTTTCTTCACTATCCAGCTTTCACATGTGTACATAGTAAATGGAATAGGAGGCCGTGAATGACCTTGGCCTTGGTCGCCAATGACACATCATTGTTCTTGGTGATCTTCGTAATTCTTCCACTGCTGCCCTTCCAAGTCTCAGGCTTCTCTTGATTTCCTGGCTGATCTACATTTGAATGGATAACCGAACCCCGGTAGGTAAAATATTTAAAAATGTTAGTGTCTTCGTTGTCTGTGTGAAAGTTGAATGTTTCTCCTGTGGTCGTGATGTTTGTCTTCTGGATGTTCACATGCAGCCCTGCTTTGGTACGTTCTTCTTTCACCTTCAACGGAAGTCATTTCAGATCATTGTTCATTTCTACCAGAAGGATGGTGTCATCTGCATATCTTAAGTTAATAATATTTCTTCCAGCCATTTTCACTCCAACTTCCTCTCTGAGCCTGGTCCAGTTTTTCTTATGTTATGTTCTGAATACAGATTAAGTGGGGAGAGAAAGTGTACCCTTCTCTGACACCTTTGCCCATGGGAAACCATCTTTCTCTCCATATTCTGTTCCCATCAGCTTCCTGTTCACAATCCAGGTTCTGCATCAGGGTAATCGAGTGGAGAGGCACGCCCACTTCTTTCAAAACAACCCTTGGCTTTTCATGATCCACACAGTCAAGGCTTTACTTAGTCCAGTGGTTCTCAACCTTCCTAAGGCCTCGACCCTTTAAGACAGCTCCTCATGTGGATTATTTCCGTTGCTACTTCATAACTGTAATTTTGCTACTGTTATGAACTGTAATGTAAATATCCGATATGCAGGATATATTTTCATTGTTACAAATTGAACATAATTAAAGCATAGTGATTAATCACAAAAACAATATGTAATTATATATTGTGAAATATTTGTTTCTAATGACAAATAAATGAAATTTTGTCTTGAATCATGGTGTAGCATGGGTCACAGTCTTCATATGACAACAGTGAACTACATTGCTACATTTTGCTATACTGACAAGCGGTGTGTTGGTTCCTAAGACCATGGGAAATAGGTGTTTTCCAATAGTCTTAGGCGACCCCTGTGAAAGGGTCATTTGACCCCCAAAGGGGTCGCGACCCACAGGTTGAGAACTGCTGACTTAGTCTATAGAGCATAGACTAAGTAACCTCCTGAAATTCTTCGGAGCACGCCAGTATTCAGCGAATGCTCACAAATGAATCTCAAGTGCCTGTTTTCTGAATCCAGCTGGACAGGCAGCATTTCTGGCTCCATATTGGGTAGAAGCCTTTGCTCCATCACCTGGAGGATGACTTGGCTTGTGTGGGAAACAGAGCAGCGGTCCTGTAGTGACTGTGCTCTTTGGCATCTCCTTCCTTGAAGGCTGAGATGAACACTGAATGCTCCGAGTCTACAGGCAGTTGTTTGGTTTCCCTTATTTATTGACATTTTCTTGTCAGGATTTCAACAGATTCAGTCTCTGTGCCTTAAAATAGTTCTATTGGAATCCCATCGATACCTAGTGATTTATTCCTTCCCAATACTTTCACGGCAGCTTTCGCTGCATTTCTAGAATTTCAGGGTCTTCCTCATTAGACATCTTCCTCAGAGGTGTCTGTTATCCTTAAATGGTAGCTCATCTATGTGCATAGAGACTATATCGACATGATTAAAATATGGTTTGAAGTTGATGTTTTAAACCTAAAAAATAGTTGAGTAGATTTATCAATGGTAAAATATGAAAATATCCAGTGGAGAGTAATCAGCTGGATCTCGTTTCTAGAAGAATATAAAAAGCGCCTCGGCTTATTAAAGAGAGCCTTTAAGTGTTACTCAAGGGGGCTGAAAGCTTTTAAGTAAGAAAAGCCTACATCCTCTGCAAAGGGTTTAATTGGGGTCCTCTCTAGACATTAGAGAGAACCAAGCACTTGTAATGATATAATAGCACTAACAATGGCTCTTTCCTTTACATGCTATTATATCCGTTAGGACAGTGGTCGGCAAACTCATTAGTCAACAGAGCCAAATATTAACAGTAACATTGAAATTTCTTTGGAGAGCCAAATTTTTTTAAACTTAAACTTCTACCACCACTTCTTCAAAATAGACTCTCCCAGGCCGTGGTATTTTGTGAAAGAGCCACACTCCAGGAGCCAAAGAGGTGCATGTGGCTCATGAGCCGCAGTTTGCCGACCACTGTGCTAGGACAGTGGTTCTCAACCTTCCTAATGCCACAACCCTTTAAGACAGCTCCTCATGTGGTGGTGACCCCCAACCATAAAATTATTTCCGTTGCTACTTTTTAACTGTAATTTTGCTACTGTTATGAACTGTAATGTAAATATCTGATATGCAGGATGTATTTTCATTGTTACAAATTGAACATAAGTAAAGCATAGTGATTAATCACAAAAAACAATATGTAATTATATATTGTGAAATATTTATTTCTAATGACAAATAAATGAAATTTTGTCTTGAATCATGGTGTAGCATGGGTAATAGTCTTCAAATGACAACAGTAAACTACATTGCTACATTTTGCTACACCGAGGAGCGGTATATTGGTTCCTAAGACCATGGGAAATAGGTGTTTTCCGAAGGTCTTAGGCGACCCCTGTGAAAGGGTCGTTCGACCTCCAAAGGGGTCGCGACCTACAGGTTGAGAACCGCTGTGCTAGGATGTCCATCCGCACCATGGGAATAAGTACACCTAACACTAGAGGTTTATTTTCCTTGCGCGGTGAGACTGGAAGTGTTCAGTCCAGGACTTCTGTGTGTAAAGCCAGGATGCTATGACCCGGGATCCATCTGCCTCGATGCTGGCCCTGCCAGGGTCTGCCACTGGCCAGCGCGGGGCCATGAGCGGCTGTGTTTAGTCCCAGGCATGGGGCCACTTTTGAGGCAGGGATCATGGGGAATCACAGGGCACTGACCATTTTCAAAAAAAGCAAGAACTGTCTCAGAAATCTCAGTGGGTTCCTGCTTTTATTTGTCAGATCTGTGACTCCGGGCACACCTGGCTACAGAAGACGCTGAAAGATAAAATCACCTCTTCCATTTTTAGAGCAGAGTTTGGAAGAGGGAGAAGGTAGTTGAACTTGGCCCATCTGCAGTGGCTGGCAGAGACTCAGGAGTTCAAAGTGCTTTCGCAGCCATTATTCTTTAAGGACATTAGCGGCCAGAGTTAACTCCCAGGCCCAGTGGAACAGAGGTGCCAGCGATCTCTGAGTGATTACAGGTTCTGGGAGAATCTGAACTGCACTGCGACAGGAGTGTGTGTGTTTCATTATGTCATTTCATCATGCAAAGGCCTCTCTTTTCTCTGAACTATTGAGATACTTGTCAAGCCCTCGCTGGTTTGGCTCAGTGGCTAAAACGTCAGCCTGCGGACTGAAAGGTCCCAGGATCGATTCCAGTCAAGGGCATGTACCTTGGTTGTGGGCACATCCCCAGTAGGGGGCATGCAGGAGGCAGCTGATCCATGTTTCTCTCTCATCAATGTTTCTAATTCTCTATCTCCTTCCCTTCCTCTCTGTAAAAAATCAATAAAATATATTTTAAAAAAATGATACTTGTCAAAATGTCAGATAAAATAAGTTGCTGAACTAATACTGTGCTTTAAAACTGTACACAGGAATGCCAAGCACTTTCTGAGTTATTTTATTTTTTTCCTGTTTACTAACAACATATGATGAACAGCAGAAACAGTGTACAAAGTCCAACGTTATATGCAGAAAACAAAGACGCATCTCAGAAAGAATCACTTCCAACATGTTTAAAAGGATAGACAAAGTATCCAGATTACGTAAGAAGAATACACATGATGTCATCAGCGAGCACAAGATTGGGATATTTTTCATACAGAGATATTTTGTGTTGTTTTTTTCTCGGCATACAGAGATATTTTGTAAAGAACTGTATTTTAATATTAAACTCATGTTTTGTTACAAAAACATATTTTCGTGAAACTGTCATCGAAGTATATTTTAATAACAGAAAATATGCCCATTTAACGAAAATTAAATGTCGATACTATAAAGATCTCATTGATAGATTATTACCAAGAGGTATTTAGGCAAATGCCTGCAGTGCTTCAGGTAAAATCTTTGAATCAAATGCATCCTGTGATACATGGAAGGTAAAACAAATTTTCATTTTAGAAATTCACTGAGACCCATAGGGACCTTCCAATGTAGTGAGGGAGAAAGGCACACACAGAGACTCTAATGCCATTAACAGGTACTTAGGGTCCCCAGAGAGGTGCAGGCAAACGAGGAAACTAATCTTTGGGGAGGCTGTAGGCAGGGGTTAGCCAAGCACACTTAATTCGGTTCTCGATCTGCTTTGCCTTATCTCCATTCCTAAAACACATGAAGGTTTCATCTGGAAGGATGCTCTAACTCAGTGGTTCTCAACCTTCCTAAGGCCGCGACCCTTGCATACAATTCCTCATGTGATGGTGACCCCCAACCATGAAATTTTCCTACTGTTATGCATCGTGATGTAAATATCTACATTTTCCGATGGTCTTAGGTGACCCCTGTGAAAGGGTCGTTCGACCCACAAAGGGGTCGTGACCCACAGGTTGAGAACCACTGTCCTAACTTCTCAACAAGATTCTGGGCTCATTTTTTTCTCCACGGAGGATCTGATCATAGCATCTCCCTGCTTTAAAACACAACCAGGGCCACCAGACAACTACCAGCACCTCCACCTCCTGATGTGATTTTCCATTCTCTACGGAACAACATCAGAACTCTCTCTGTTGCAACACACTGCCTTTTATTATCACCAGGGAAACGGTACAGGTTTCAATTTTGAGGGATAGAGAGGTTGACCCAGAAAAGCAATATACAATATGAATGAATAGTTGTCCAAAGCCTTTTACTAGTCTTCCTGGGTAATCTCATCTATGGTCTCTGTGTCTGTGGTGACACCATGCGACACAGTAGTGGCATCGCCTGGTCCCAGAATTCCCCAGATGCGGATGGCAACCCTCCACCTCCCTCAGCCCCTCACCCTTATTCCCTGCAACTGCTGGCAACTTCAGAGGAATTGCCTGCTGGCGGGGACTACAGACTTTATCCTTAGATCACAGTGTCTTTGTTCTGGGGGCGGCCTGAATGACCGGTCATTGACAGAGAGAGTTATTTGAGGAAATCTTTATAGTCACCCAACTTCAAGAGGGACATCTTCCATGAGTGACACATATGGATTTATTGTTGTAACAGGTCCACTTACAGGTAAAAGTGGTAAGTCTTCTTTCCAATAGTATGGCTAGGATGATTTCTTTGATGTCAGTAAACCCTTTGAGAAGAAAACCCATTCTGTGTAGTCTAGCCAGCGACTAGAGAAGAAACATTAGGAAGGCATCTTTACGACATTGTCCCTCGTCTTCCCTTACTTTTTGCTTGTACTAAGTCCTCAAGACACAGATTACACGGTGGCATTCTTTTCTCCTCAATTCTCGGACTGGGATTACCCATTTCTCTTTCTATGTTATCATATAGCGCGTCTGCTATGATTTTTATCCTACAATTTTGTCAGTCATTCCATACGTTCCTGCTCTAACTATTTAAATTTCTTGAAACAGCACAAGTTTTCATTAATCGTTCCAGTTATGGCATACCATAGTGCAATGAATGTTTGTTGATTTGGATAAATCTATATCTAGCTGAATGAACAAATGAATGAATTTTCCCGAGACAATATCGTATACTTACTTTGCTGCCCCCACTCTATGATGCAAATGATATCATTTAGCACATCTCTTGCAATGCTCCACAACAGATACTCTCAAAACCCCAGCCCAATATATATGAAGGTTATGTCTAACCTTAACTGGGTGAAGCCTCCAATAGTTATAAGGCATTTATTCTCCAGCTTTGAGACATGAATCCGAGGCTGTGTGATAAACTAAATACCTCTTAGAAGTTAAAAAGGAAGTAATCAGTGGTTAAATAGTTGATAAAGAAGCCAAAATGGTTTTCCTGCACACTTACCTAAAATTCAATAAAAGGATGTCTAAACTTTCTCTTCATTGACGTTTTATTAATGCAAGCCTTCAAAGTAGATAGAGGGAGAAGGAATTGATGAAGATCAACATAAACTTCAACTTTATGTACCTAGTCTCACTAAATGCCCGAGCCTGCTCCCAACTCCACTTGCTAGTGATATGGGAAATGTATTTTTCTGTTTCAATTGGCTTAATACCAAGCTATCCTATCTAATAAAAGAGTAATATGCAAATTCACCATACATCTGCTATCCCCACAAGTCACGTCCACCGGCCAATCAGAAGCCAGTATGTAAATTAACCCAGCCAAGATGGCTATGGCCATGGAGAGAGCAGGAGGCTTGGGTTTCCCCGGCAATGGAGGAAGCCAAGCTTTCCACCTGCCCTGGCTTGCCTTGGCCTCTGCTTCAGGCTACAAAGTTTCAGTTATAGAAGATAAATAAATACCAACAAAAATAGCTGCGGCCATGGAGTTTCCATTATAGAAGATAAATAAATCCCAGGTACCAGGGCCTCCACTTGGGTTGCAGGGGGGCCTGGCCGGCCTGCAAATGACCACAGGTCCCTCGCCTAGGCTGTCCCATGCCCCAAGGGAACACCCACCCTGATCTAGGACACCCTTCAGGGAAAATCAGCTGGCCCCCTCCTATACACCAGGCCTCTATCCTATCTAATAAAAGAGTAATATGCAGATTGACCATCACTACAACACATAAGAGGGCTGCCCCCATGTGGACACAAGATGGCCGGCAGGGGAGGGCAGTTGAGAGGGAACATGTCTGCAAAGGAGGGCAGCTGTGGGCGATTAAGCCTACAGGGGAGGGCAGTTAGGGGTGACCAGGACTTCAGGTGAGGGTAGTTAGGGGCGACCAGGCCTATAAGGGTAGGGGAGAGCAGTTAGGCATCAATCAGGCTGGCAGGGGAGTCATTAGGGGGTGATCAGGCTGGCATGCAGAAGAAGTTACGGGCAATCAGGAAGGCAAGCAGGCAAACAGTTTGGAGCAAGCAATCCTGGATTGTGAGAGGGATGTCTGACTGCCCGTTTAGGTAGGATCAGGCCTAAATGGGCAGTCGGACATCCCTTGAGGGGTCCTAGATTTGAGAGGGTGCAGGCTGGGCTGAGTGACACCCACCCCCATGCATGAATTTCATGCACCGGGCCTTTAGTCTTACATAAATGTTCAGCTTTCACGATTGCTTTTTAAATAAAATATTAAGAATATATCCTTGGGCTAATATCACATAAAAATAATAGCTAATATTTATCATGTTTTAAGCTCTTTGTATACATTAATTTTGAAATTCTGTAAGGTAGATAATATTATTAACCATATGTTAACAGATAAAAAAAAACAAAACCTGAAGCATAGATAACTTTAAAAATATACTAAGACATATTCTGTAAAATTCTCAGTTATGAATAACCTTCACATCTTAAGTGTTCATTCTTTGCCACATACTATCCAGATGGCAATAGGAAACTCATTTCATTAAACCTCAGTTTCCTAAAGTATCAGATGATCATTGCAATTGTAAAAGCTACTAGGTGAGAAGGATTAGTAAGATAGTAAGATAATGTGTGTGGTACAAGTACTTGGCTCAGAGTAAGTTCTCAATTTTTAGTTATTATTAATATTATTATTTTTAGAAATTCAAACATGACTTCTAATCTTGTATCTGGAGTTTATAGTTTCTGTAATGTTGGAGAAGACACTTAAGCCCTATGTTTCCCCAATTTCTTCACCTGTGGGGTGAAATTAACTAAATGTCCCCTGCCAACCACATGATGTAGTGCAAGATTAAACCGAAATATGTTTTCAGAAGTCAGTAAATTGTAAAAGGCCATCCACATACAATCATTTTTTTAAAAATCAACGAGGAGAAAATTGCTTTGACCTTTAATGCTATAATTACCACTTGCGAAAGTCTGAAATATTCTGAGCTCACACAGCTAAATGTTTTTACTACATTTTTTTTTTAATGACAAAGTGGTAGATTACTTTTAAAAAATAGCTTTTGGGAATGTATTAAACAAAGGAATTTTCATAGATTTTCTGGGATATGAGCCCCTCTGTCATAGATTTTGCTTCTATAAATATGGATGAAACTCAGTAAATTTAGTATTTCCACTGATAACACCAAGACATCAAGAAATGGTTAAAACATTTTC
>PVJN01016533.1:0-42208 GCA_004026805.1 Lasiurus borealis
TCTGCATGTCTTACTATTTAGAAAAATATCTATCACGCTTTTAGTCCAATTTTATTTTGGATTATTTGGTGTGGTTGTTTTGTTGTTGTTGTTGTTATGTGTTTATTTTTTGCTATTGAATTACATGGGTTCCTTGTAATATTGCCAATATTAACCTCTTATTAGATACACAGTTTGCAAATATTTTCTCCCACTCTGTGGGTTGCCTTTTCACTTCATTGATGATTTCTTTTGCTGTGCAGAAGCTTTTTCTTGTCTTTCTTCTTACTTGTTTACTTTTGCTTTTGTAGACTTTGCTTTTAGTGTTTTGAACAAATAATTGCTGCCAAGACCAATAAAGAAAACTACAGTCTTCCTTTATAAAAAGTTGAACTATGTTCACAGGAATTCATGTTCTGTCATTAATCCTTTTGCCATTCTGCATGATTTTCCTTTTCTCTGGATTCACAATTTTACAAACCCTCTCAATTTGGAATTGCAGATGGACTTTTCTCTCTGATTGGTAGAGTCTTCTCATCAAAGCTAAGCTGGAAGACTCTAAAAACTCCATCTAGTTTTCCATGTACAATTCACATTTAAATGTCCCTGTGGCAACTTTCACTTGCCTTTTCAGAGTATTCACAAATCAGGCTGCCATTTTCAATGATATATTACCAAAAAAAACTGTAGACAGTACTCAGACAACCCTGTTGGTTTTTTTTTTTCTTGTACTTCAGACTTCCCAGCCTGCCCCAAATTGAAAAGTGACAGACAAAAACACAGTGGATTTCTATCAACTTTCTAACATTGGCAACAGTATGATTTTTCTTCTAAAGGAAAGTGATTTCTTTCCCATTTGCTATAATGGAGCTATGAGAGTAAGTCAGCATATCATTCTTTTGCTAAAATTGAGTGATAAGTGGCAAAATCAACAAGACCCACATTTGAACTATATACAGGTGGAAAACAAAATAAAAATATGCTCTGCTCTGTTTTCTTTTTTAAGAAGAATGCCTAGAATAAAGGATGCCTCCTAAAAAATGCAATAATAATAAAAGGAAATGTTTTCCTGAAATTGGGACAAAAGTAAAAAAACAAATTAATTCAATAAACATTTTATTAAGTGGTTCCTTAGTGCTAGGCATCATGCTAAGTGGTGAGAATACCAAGATAATAAAATCCAGTCTCTGTCCTTAAAAAGCTCTTTGCTCATTAGAGAAGATGTGACACTCATTTTTACTTCCATTGGTATGTGAATTAGGTATTGCACTTGAATATGTAAATGAAAAACTAGAAGATCAAAAGAGTGATCACATCTATTTATGGAGGTGGGAATTAGAAACAGTTCTGGAAGAAGTTATATCTGAGCTACAATAGAGAGGCTGAAGTTCATGAGTTGAAGTTTATGAAGTTGTTACAAGTGGGGGATAGGTAGTGGTTGAATGAGGATTTCAGGCAAAACTATAGATCAGTGCAAAGGCTCGGAATCAAGAGTTAACCTACTGCACTAAGGAGAGCAGAGATAGGAGGGCACTGCTAGAGAACCAGGACTGGATTTTATTATCTCGGTATTCTCACCACTTAGCATGAGGCCTAGGACTAAGAAAACACTTAATAAATGTTTGTTAAATTAATTTCTTTTACTTTTTTCTCAATTTTAGGAAAACATTTCCTGTTATTATTATTGTATTTTTTTAGGAGGCATCCTTTCTTCTAGGCATAGGCCCTCAAGAGAACCAGGATGGAGAGACAAGAGACTCATTGGTAGCACAAGAAGGGGTCAGGTCATGATGAGTTTCAAGGTAGACTCTTGGGTTTTATTTTTAGGACTATGATTCAAATATTAATAGTTGAATAATTAATATTAATCACCTAAGGGAACCTTTAAAAAATACAATATCTCTTTTTCAAAGATTTTTATTTAGTTTGTATGAGACAGTGCATGGGCACCGGTATTTTTATGTAAGTTTCCAGTGTTTTTGTTTATTTTATTTATTTATTTATTTATTTATTTATTTATTTATTTATTTATTTATTGTTTTAATAAGAAGCTGAGGTTGAGAACCACTAGTTTAGAATTTGGTTAGTTAATAAAGGAAACAAAAATATGCATTTAAAAATTTACCTTAGACAGTTCATTCTAGCAATAGAGTTGAGAGAACATTTGAATTCAGAGGTCACACCTGAAAATATTCCATGCCCCCCCCTTTTTTTTTAATGGAAAAAGCCTGCTTTTCAGGCTTTATTCACTGTGTCAGCTATTTCACTGGTGACAGACACCCTCTCTGGGCTTCAGTTTCTGCATCTGTAAAACTAGGGATCCAGTAATATCCATATAACAGCATTGTTATAAAATTATAAAATTATATATGTGAGAGCTATAGTTAAGTGTCAATTGTTTCCTAGGCAGACACAATCTACAAGTTGAAACAGATAAAGTTTTTGATTGTTCAACACCCATTATACCCCAAGCAATCAAGAGATTCCATCCCCCATCTAATATTAGTTTTATTGCTCCTAAGAGAGGTCAATATAAAGAGATTGTTTATCTTCTGCCACAAGACCTTGTTACTTCTGAAGGTGGCTCCTGACACTGCTCCAGCATTTTGTTACTGAGAGGGAAAGGCATATAGAGCCTGTGTCCTGGATGAGAGCTGAGGATGAAACAACCACCTGGGAGGCCACTCTTCTGAGTTTATTAGTATGTGACATAACATATTTGCTCTTTGTGCCAGTATGAATAGGACTTCTTGCAGCAAAAAGATGTATAAACTATGGCTCAAAAAATGAGTATTCATGAATCAAATACTCAACTTATTGAAAGCAGACTTAATTTTATCTTGAACTTGTACAATTTAGACTGAATGAAAACAGACCTGAGAAATCTGCCTTGAATCTGATTTGAACTTACTAAGAATGGAAAATTAATTCCAGTTAGATGAAGAAGTTCTAGGACTATAAAGGGGCATTAAGCACACATGAGAAAATTGTGAAATGTATTTAATTCTAGGTTCCTGGAGCCAATATGGCTTTTCTTTTATGTGTTCCTAAGTATTTTTGCAATACCATTGTCTAAAGATTTCACATGACATAATTCAAAGTGCAAGTTTTTTGGGGGAGATGGGAGCTTTTTAATTGTGACCTCTGATAGATTACTTAAACTTTTTGAACTTCATTTTCCTTAACTGTAACATTAAAAAAATACTTCCTCAGAAAGTTAAATATGGAACTGCCATTTGACCCAGTGATCCTACTTCTAGGAATATATCCTAAGAAACCTGACACACCAATCAGAAAGAGTATATGTACCCCTATATGCATAGCAGCACAATTTATAATAGCTAGAATCTGGAAACAGCCCAAGTGCCCATCAAGAGATGAGTGGATAAAAAGGCAGTGGTACGTTTATACTATGAAGCTATAAAATAGAAGGATCTCTTACCCTTTGGGACAGCATAGAGAGACCTGGAGAGTATTATACTAAGTGAAAGCCAGCCAGAGAAAGACAAGTATCACATTCTCTAACTCATATGTGGGATCTAAAGAACAAAATAAACTAATGAACAAAATAGGTCCAGAGACATAGAAGCATGAAACAGACTGTGGAATCTCAGAGAGAAGGCAGGAGGAGGATGGGTCTGTGGATGAGAAGAGATTAACCAAAGAATTTAGGTGCATATATGCATAACCCATGGACACAAACAATAATGTGGTGAAGGCCTGGGATGGGGGTGAGGGTGGGTTGCAGGCTAAAAAGTATCAATGGGGGAGTAAAGGGACATCTGTAATACAATAATAAAGATAAATTTTTTTAAAAAGCAAAAAAATACTACTTATATCTAAGAATCTGCTGTGAATATTAAATAAGGTATAATAAAGTACATGACATGACACATAATAATAATCACACTAACACTAGTGGGAATATCCATGTGTTGACTATTTAAATATAGAGAGAGGAACAATGTTTAGCAGTGGTGGCTGGACTAGGATTGTTCCAGAGTAAATCGAGTGCCCAAAGCTATGTCTAAACAGACGTAGAGCTATCTGCTTCTTTCTTTAAAATTTGTAAGTAGCTTTAATATAAAAGCATCTTTTTATTTAGTGAAGAATTTCTATAGGGACCTTGGAATTTCCACTAATATACAACAACAACAACAACAACAACAACAAATTTCGTTAAGCAGAAGGACAGCTTCATGCAGAAAAAATTTGATACATAAAATTCGTTAATCATACCTTACAGCTTGATTTTTTGTCCTCTTTCCTGAGACTAACAACCTGAATCTTAAGAATTAAAGCATTACCTTATAGTGTTTAATGTTCTACATGCTGAAAGATGTTCAGATTTTGATAATTCAGAGATAGAGAGATGTGAGTCCCCTTGGGAATATCCTATTTTTTTTCTTTAGGATAAAATAGCAAAAGTGTAAAATTTGGAAGGATGTTAGAGCAGATAATAAAAAATATATAAAATAAAAATACTGTTTGGAGTAAGAAAAGGTATTTAAAGCGACGTTTTTATTACTGAGGAATTAGGCTAGATGGTAAATCTTTCAAGAAGGGATGCAATTGACTCCAACTAAGAATAAAGCAAAGTTTATTGAACAGAAAAGGCTGGAATGAAGGGAGTGATGGACTATTAAAGGAAAAGATGAAAGTAACAAATGTAAGGAATGAGCTTCTTTCTTTCAAAATTGTTCCCAGCCTTCTATTCCATTATTATCAGAAATCTAATCTGGCCAAAATCTTGACTCAATTTAACTCCTGAGTCATGCTACTCTGCCAACTCCATAAAAATTTTCAAATTATGTTATAATTGTCTGCCACTACCTGGCTATCTTTACCTAAAAAGAATGATTTGAATCAGGTGATGATGAGGTAAGAAAATAGGATCAAAACTTAGGTGAGTTCTTGAAGTCTAGTAAGTAGTTTTTAATCTTTGATTGAATCCAACTAAGTTTAATATACACAAAATTAAACTTACCTCTTTTAGAGCTTTACCATTAGAGAATTATTATTTTGGAAGGTGTTGGATAACTCTACAAAAATGGAAATGTTTTGGGGAGGTATGGAAGTACAATCTCAGTTATTTATGTCTTAGTATGATATGTTGAAATGAGCCCTTCCACCCCTAACTTCAACTGTCAGCTACATTTCTTTTTTCTTTTGAAAAAAAAAAAAGATTTTTGATCAAAATGGGATCAGTAGGGATGATTATTGTAGATTATAGTTGTCCAAGGCTGAAAATTTCCCAGTGATGGCAAATTTGATCTAGTAACAAGAGCAGTCACAGAATAGATGGGGAGATTGGGGGCACTTGGACATGAGGCAAGAACTTTAGGAAGAGGAGAGGGACAGACTTTACCTCTTAGATAAGTTTGCAGAAATGGTCCTTAATACTCCTACTCTAATAAATTAGAGTCCAATATTCCTTTTAAGCCATACTGGTGAATAACTGCCCCATGTCAAAACATTCCAGTGCCATTGCTCACTTTCCTTGACTCAGTATCAGCTGTGGTGAAGCTCTGTCAGGTTAAACAGAGCATAAGCAAAAAGTCAGATAAAACAGCTCCTTCAAAGAACTGAGCAGGGGGTCAAGGCAGCCTATCTCATCCTACCTGCCCTTTGGCATCTTCAAAAGAAACTGATGTGGCAGATGGCCCTGGAGACCTTTACTTCTGAAACCCAGCCTCAAAACAAGAACCAGATTTTCTGCTCTGAGGATTATGGGAAGATGTCCTACTCTACTCTGTTCAATGAAGAAGGGGAAGTTATGTAGCTTCCATTCCCAGACCACCACCTCTCAGTCTCCTTCCTCAACTGCTGTTCTCCCAGATTACTCCCAAACTCCTTAGGTTTTCTCTATATGCTCCAAGCTTTTCTTCCTCAGTACCTTTAACCAGTGGCTCCCCCCCCCCCCACTGGGTTGCTCTTTCTTTAGCCCTTTATATGACTTGGTTCTTTTTTAGGCTGAAATCTCCTTTTTCCTGATTGCCCTATTTAGAAAATGTCTCCTGCTTGTTTTTGTTTTTTTTCTCAGCCCCTTTTAATTATTTAAATGCCTTGAAGGAAATAATTCTAGGTTCTAATACTGATTTGTTTATTCTCTGACCTCCTCCCGCTAGAAGGTAACTAACTACCTGTATGACAGGCTGTGTCTGGTTTATTTTTGTTTCTGTCATACCTATCACATGATGGAATTTCTGTAAGCGCAGAAAATGTGATGGCTTCACAGAATTAGGTGGTGTAGGCCTAAGTTCTGGAAGGGGCCAGGCTACCACTATGGTGTGGAAGGCTGAGAGCATGGTTGGTAGACTTCCCTGACAAAGAGCAGGGCATACCACCACAGCGTGAAGTGGAGGGACGCTGGAAGCAGGAGGAGCCAGCCAGCATTGTCCTTGGGAAGGAGCTTCATCTCTTCACCACCACCAGCACATTTGTTGGGGCTCCTGAATTTTGCACTGTGTGAAGTGAGAAACTGCAGTCTGAAAAATAGAAGAAAAGGTGGTTTATTGATCCGATGCTATCTACTGAGTATTATGTCTGAGAGGAAAAACAAACAAAAACAACCAAGAAAGTTTGTCCAGCCTGTGTCACACCTGAAAGTTTAAGAATTTCTATCTAAAGACTGCAGCCTCCTTGAAGGAAGCCACTCTACCTCATTCATCTCTCTAACATAAAGCCAGGGATTGGGGTGGTGGTGGTTGGGGGTAGGGGGAAGAGGTTATCCACTGTTTAAAAAATACTAACTGCTCTTACATACTAAGTGCTATTACTAAATTAACTAAATATTAAAAGTAACTAAATGCTAATTTTTCCCTCCTGCATGAGAAGGCTGCAAAAAATACATTGGAGTATTCCAGCTAACCCCAAAAAGAAGATATTGGTTAAAGTGGGGGTTTAACTGACATGACTATTCCTAAAGTAATAGCCATTTCTAGCTCCCTATTTTCCTTCTTCAGGCTCTCTGATATTGAAATTGAATAATTTGGGGGAACTAAAATGGAGTAAGGGGACCCAGGAACAATTTACCAAATGCTCCTTACATAGGAAGCCCAGAACTACAGGCGTTCCCTTGAGTATATTGTCAGAATTACATGAAATCATCTATGATGCAGTTATTGTTTTACTGTTACATAGAGGAATATAGTGAGATGCAGTGCCTATAGTCACAAACCTAGAAAGTAGCAAGGCTGAAATTTGAAAAGAAGCCAGCAATTTTGACTTAGAAACAAACTCTAATTCCATTACAAGACATTTTCAACAAAACAATCTGAGATCCAGAAAAAAAATCATTATAAAGCTGGTAGAACCCTGGAACTCCCCTCTATAAGGACTTCTCTGTTAAAAGGGAAAGTCAGCCCTGACCAGTTTGGCTCATTGGATAGAGTGTTGGCCTACAGACTCAAAGGTCCCAGGTTTGATTCTTGTCAGGGCATGTACCTTGGTTACATCCCCAGTAGGAGATGTGCAGGAGGCAGCGGATTGATGTTTCTCTTTTATTAATGTTTCTAACTCTCTCTCCTCCCTTCTTCTCTGTAAAAAAATCAACAATCTCTCTCTCTCTCTCTCTCTCTCTCTCTCTCTCTCTCTCTCTATATATATATATATATATATATATATATATATATATATATGTGTGTGTGTGTGTGTGTGTGTATGTGTGTGTGTGTGTATTTTTTTTTAAAGGGAAAATCTCTAAGAAAGTTATATTTAGACCAAAGAAGTGCTCACAGGAGAATCTCAGGCACTATCATAACTGCATTGTAGGGGCCACTCTTTTTGTGCCTATGAAATGGCAATCAACGTGACCTTAACATTGGCCTTCACCATTGCTTTTCAAGCATTCTTGTTTTAAATCTTATTTCCTTTGGAGATTGGCCATCTGATATTTCCAGTGCATAATGGTTTTGAAGAATCAGCATCATTCAAAGCACATCAGTATCCACTTTCTTGAAATAATATTAAATAGCATTAGTTTAAGTCTTCTCTGTAATACAAACCTTGACTAGAGCTTCCAATTTGCTTTTGCTGGAAAATTGCCCATGATAAACACGCCAGGTGTTGCTCCCACTTTTGTTGTTTCCTCTGCAAGGATCAGAGTGACAAATTGACCATTAATCCGGGCTACCAAAGCCTGTGTCAAAGTGTTTTGTCTAAAACTCAGCTCTTACACAAAATAATATGTGTCCAAAATCAAAGCACAAAGCTAGAAGACACACTCTTAAATTCTGTTACTAAAAGCATCTCTTGGAACCCCTCCACAGCATCACCATAAACTCAACACTGCAGCACAAGTACATCCTGTCCTCACAGTAATCATGTATCTTCAAGACTGAGTATTTTCCCTTCCACATCCATTACCTCTCTGGTTTCCACAGAAGTCTACTTTTGGGAAGTGTCGCCATATATTGCTTACATTAGTGAAGAAACTGAGGCAAGGAAAAGTGAAGTAACAGCTAAATTCCAGAATGTGGACTTGTATGAACCTTGGTAGCCTGGAGTTGGAAAACCTAGGGGGCAGAATACAGACAGTGAAATCAGACAGAGCTCCATTGTCATCATGCCTCCATCACTTACATGTAGTAGTTCTCAGACACTGGGCAAGTCTCTCAACTGCTTTATGCTTTGGTTAAAATAGAGATAATAGTTGCACCTATTTTAAAAGATTATGTGAAAATTAAAAAGACATTATCGAAGGAGTTGTATTGCTAGTCTGTCTCTGGGTTTTCATTCTTTCCAGTTCATTGCAGGTGTGAGAGAACAGTCCTGCAGCAAGAAGTAGCTTCAATAATCCTGCTGCTGCAAGATAATATCTGGCCATCTCCAGGGTACCCGGTGAAGACATCTGTATTGTCACAATAGAAAACGTTACCAGAAACAGCACTGTTTTTCTCCAAAAAGACATCTTAAATGAGAATGGTATTTGGTTCTTTCTTTAAGCTTAGGTCAGTGTGAATACAGCTTCTATAAAAAGGTATTCGATTCTTACTGACTGTGAAGAAAGATATACATCTTAAGCATGCAAAGCCTCCATACATATCACAGTTCTTCAAATACCCTTTCAAAGGGCCACATTTTCAAGCACAGACAACTGTAGTCCCTGTTCATACAGAAAAAAGGAACTAAGCTTCTGTATAAGGACTTCCATGAGAAGCAAGAAGTCATGCTGGGGGCAGGGGGTGAGGGCCAGATAGCAGGGGTCAGATGGAGGGGGTATCTGGCAGTGGTGGAACTTGGAAGAGGGTGAGCTGGCAGAAGGTCCCTGAGGCAGCAATGGGGAAGGAAGCAAGAGACATTTGTAAGACATCTGCATCCAGGCCAGAGAGGGGAAGTGGGGGACGGAGGCTGGCAAAAGGCGGGTGAGAGTCAAAACCTGAACTTGTGCAGGAGTGAGGAGCTGCCTTTTAGCCTGTGTATAGCTCCTATCTCAAATATGATCTTAAATGCTTCTCAGAGTCAGAAAAGTCCCAGGGCAGTAATGTTTCCAGGATTCTGTGTGGGCTGCTTCTACAACCAGGAAAAAAATGCAGCAGGCTTGCCAAGAGATGAGCTGCCCTGTCTGAAAACTAGGGAGAAGAGTTCCTTTTTCTCTCTTTCTCCCACAGCAGGCGCAAGAACACCCAAGGCCATGGAGACCTGCTCTGCAGGACAGCGTGACCTTTCATGTCCATGCCTGGGCCAGGAAATGGGCAGAATCTGCCACTTCAGCTATATATCCAATTTGAAAAATTATTTTACATTCAGGTTTCTAGAAAAATTCCACGTTGCATACTTGTATATATTTTAAAATCTCTCCTGGTTTTAGATTTGATCAATGCAAACATTTGGAGATGAGACAGATTTTTGAAAGATGAAATTTAAAGGACAGTATTTCTTTATTTAATAATTCACTATCTTCTTCAATGACTGGTACACAAACATAAGTTTAACTACTCTCCCTAATTCCCTTTTCAAATCAAAGTCAAAACTAAAGATGGCTAAAAGAATTCTAGAAAATATAATACATTTAAGTTCATGTACACTTTGTCAAATCTTGACTTGGTTGATAATGAAGTTCCACTTAGGTCAAAATAAATTTTAATAGGGCAGTGCCTAAATTAAGATTTGACCAAAGAAAACAATTCCACTAAAAATAGTTAAAACTATCATCGTATTTGTTTTAAATGGTATCATAAGACAAAGAAGTGAGAGAATCCACTCACTCAAAGCAGACCATTTTATGCTTTCCTTCCGAGTTGCCAGAAAACTTCTGTGTTGGTATAAATAATATAACCCTTCCTTTGGAAACTGTTCTAAAAATGAAGTCACTTCAGGTCTTATTTCCAAGAGGAAACTTAGAAAGTCTTTGTTACGTGGTAACACAGCCATCTGATGGCAGACATGAGCTGTAATGAAACGCTGACATTACTAACAGTCATCTCTTCCCCACTGTACACAGGGGTCCACCCAGGCACACTGATGGCCAGGCTGTGATTTCTACATGGGCCATGTGTAGCAACTGGATACTGGAGAAAAGATTAAGAAGATGGAAACTAGAAATATTAGAATATGAATACCACCACTAAAGCAGCTGAACATGCCAAAAGCATTGCTTACGCTGCCAGTTCATTTTTTACAAATGTACACATCTTTCCAAAGACATTCTACATCAGCATGCAGATTCAACAAGTGTTTCCTAAGAGCCATATGGGACCAGAACTATACCAGATATTCTTACTTATTTCACCACATGTAATTCCCTCCACAAGCGTTTAGAGTTAGCTTTATTCCCATTGTCACCCACCTAAGGTTGGGCTCTGGCTCTTTCTCACTCTACTTCTGAGTCTTGTGCATGCCTGATGACCTGTCTTAGACAGGGTTGGATTTATTTTCTTTATTTTTTTTTCCTTACTACTTTGTACCATAAAATCCCAGGCATACATAAGCAATGGTTCTCAACCGGGGATAATTTTACCCCACAGGGGACATTGGCAATGTTTGGAGACATTTTTTAAAAATGTTTTTATTTTATTTATTTATTTATTTATTTATTTATTTATTTATTTATTTATTTTTATTTCAGAGAGAGAAAGGGAGAGGGAGAGAGTTGATCAGCTGCCTCCTGCACACCCCTTACTAGGGATAGAGCCCACAACCTGGGCATATGTCCTGACTGGGAATCCAACCATGACCTCCTGGTTCATAGCTTGACACTCAACTATGGACCCACATCAGCCAGGCTGGAGACATTTTTGATTGTCACAACCAGAGTGTGCTATTGATGTTTAGTGGGTGAGGCCAAGGATGCTACTAAACAACCTATAAACTAGCCAGGTGGCTCCATTGGTTGGAACATCCTCCCACAGTACACCATAAGGTTGTGGGTTCAATTCCCAGTCAGGGGACATACCGAGGTTGCAGTTTTGATTTTTGGCTGGGATGTTATAGGAGGAAACCGATTGATGTTTCTCTCATATTGATCTCTTTCTTTCTCTTCCCCTTCCTTTCTCTCTACAATCAATACAAAACATATTCTAGCCCTAGCTGGTTTGTCTCAGTGGGTAGAGTGTTGGCCTGCAAAATGAAAGATCCTAGATTTGATTCCAGTCAAGGACACATGTCCAGGTTGTGGGCTTGATCCCCAGTAGGGAGCATGCACGAGGCAGCCAGTCAATGGTTCTCTCTCATCATTGATGTTTCTATCTCTCTTCCTCTCCCTTCCTCTCTGAAATCAATAAAAATATATTTTTAAAAAATATATATCCTAGGGTAAAGATTAAAAAAAAAAAAGAATTATCCAGCCCAAAATGTTTATGGTGCTGAGATTGAGAAACCCTAAACAAGTGGTAGGTAAGCCACAATTTGCCGCTCTGTTGACTGAGTTTGCTGATCACTGCCCTAGTCAAAAATGAAGAAATTAGGTGGCTAAATCATAAAAGAGCAAGCTTTAAATTGGCAGTAGCTCATGATAAAAACACTTAGGCATTCTTAAACTGTATATCTATCGCAATTCACCCCATTCTTCTGACAATCCGAAGATATTGGTGGGGGTGGGGTGAGCAATGAACACTGAGTTCTATTTATTCAAAATTTATTAAACATTGCTTGTGTGCCAAATACTATCCATGAGGACATAAAAATAAATAATGCATGGTTGCTGTCCTTAGGAAGTTCAAATTCGAATGAAGGGAAGCTGACTAAAAATCCAGTCATTTTTATGTATTGTGTAAGTGCCCTGAAAGTGGAGTGCTCACAGGGAAGGTCAAGGAACCCTGGCTGGGCAGCAGACAAGGCTTTCAGTTACGAAAATTAGAAAACAACAACAAAGTTTATGAATTTTGGGTACAATTTGAGATTTTATTGTATCCTGATAGAATCTCGGTCTATTGGATTTTTAATGTGGTTCCATTATGCACTTTCTAATATGCTTTTAAAATCCCAGAAATCATTTCAAATTCATTCATATGGGCTTATGCTTTCATCCAGCATGGGCACACTAACAGATGTTTTCTACTGTCTTTGTGAATAGGATCAGACGTCTGAGGTAATAGCCTTTTTCTGTGGGAAATGGCCATCCCCATGTCGCCGACCCCATGCAAGTTCTTAGAATTCAGATAATGCACTCATCTCAGTCCTTCTCAATGAAAACTCAGGAGTTGTGGTCTGTTTATTAAAATCTCTTTATTTCTTTGGCCATTTTTACATTTAGATAATTTTTTATAATCTTTACTGTCTAAGTAGTAACACCCAGAAAATAAATCAGCATCCCTACATTGTTATTTGAGAATCAGTACAGGTTGAAGGGAAAGTAGGTTTACAATTATGAGTGTGGGAGACATGTAGTTTATTCTTGTATTATTATTTATCAATTATTATATTATTTTCCAGATGAACTGTAATCCTCCTTTTGCCCCACCCTGTACGTGTTGCATGAAATAATGAACAGTTCACCGAATATCTATTATACAAGAAATGTTATGCTAGGTAGTGGGGCTTTAAAGAAAATTAAGTGCAAGATTTAAGTGAAGAAATGAATATACAAAGTTTGCTGTGGCCCTGGCCAGGTAGCACAATTGGTTAGAAGATGATCCCGCAGCCATGGTTACAGATTTGATTCCTGATCAGGGTACACAAGAAATAACCAATGATGCATAAATAAGTGAAACAACAAATCTCTCTCTCTCTCTCTCTCTTCCTCTCTCTCTCTCTCTCTCTCCCCTTCCTCCTCCTCCTCCTCCTCGCCCTCCTCCTCCTTTCACTTTCCTTTGTCTCTCAAATCAATATATTTTTTTAAAGTTTGCTGTGTACAATCCCATCTCTTCCCTTCATCCACTCAATCACCAGTCATGTTGATTTTGCTTAATGTCTTTTAAATCTGTGCACATCTTTTTAACCTCAATGCCATTGCCCAAAACAAAGCCACCAACATCCTTCTTTTGTGTCTTGCAAAACTTTAACTGTTTATCAACATGAATGGTCATTTTACTCCTCTGCTTAAAACCCTTTAATGGCTATTTAGGCCTTTTATGAGGAACTCACTCTTTAAAAATCTAAATAGATCAATGACTGCAAGAAATAAAAAAAACTTATTAAAATAACCTAACATGAGATAGATAATTTTTATTTCCTTATAAGTTTATCCATTTTATTTGTCATTTTTTAAATTCAAATCTGTTTTTTATTCAAATATGCTTTAAAGTAACCTTAGTAATTTCTGATGGAATCCATGTTTTCCTTTTAGTGCTCAATATTTTTGTTTTTGCTTTCTTTTTTATTTTTCTCATTTAGGTTAGGTAGTGTCATATCTGTTTTATTAAATGTACCTTTAAATTATTACTTCATTTCTTCTTATTTCTTGTATTCATTTTGTTGTCCTTTTTTCATTTATTTAGTTGTATACTTATATCACTAAAAATTATTAAACAGTCAATATTGAAAACTATGAATTTTCTTATGGTCTCAGAATTGTCATACTTAGTAGATTTTATATGTAGTATGTGAATTATGAGAGTCAAATGTTTTGATATTTTGTTTTATATTTTTTGAAAAAGATATTTAAGAGAGTTTTTCATTGAATTGATAGGAATGTTTTTTTTTTAATATACTTTGGAATTCTTTTTAAATTTTATTGCATTTAGGTCAAATAATTTCTAGTTTGATAAATTTATTGAGGTTTGTTTTGTAGACAGCACTTGGGAAGGCATATGGGCATTTCTTTAAATTATTGTCAGCTGAGTCCCAGGCGACAGGCAGAACCACTGTCTTGGGTGCGCATTCACCAAAGAGGCGGGTGGATGTGTTATCAGTGCTGATTCTTTCCTTTGCCCAGGTGCGGGTAGTGGGACTTTGAGATGTAAATCCAGTCAAGAACTAAGAATGCTCAGGCCTTCTCAAGAATGCAAAGAATCTCCTTTGACCCTAATTTTTGGTGAAACTTCCTGGTATTTGGAGTATAAAATAAACCTGCTATATGGGCTCTGGGTCCCTGTCCCTTTATCAGAGAGGATGGTGGTCCCACCCAGCCCCAGCTTTTTCCTTCCATTTTGTGTCTTGTCTCTTTCTTTCTTTCATTTCTCAACCCCCAGCTCCTCTACTCATGAACTGGATCCTCTCTCTTTTTGTGCTGGATGCGGAAAGAGAGAAACACCTACATTGTTTATTTGTTTTTTGATTACTTAATTTTGGTCAATTTTCCTGGAATGTTTCATGGGCATTACCCATCAGTATAATGAAAAGGTCTATACTGTTAAGAGATTTTAAATTATCTTGGTGAAGAGGAGCTATACTAGTCGTAAAGTTATGAGGGAATTGCAAAAATCATTGCTGCATCAGAGGATTATTCAAGGTTTAAAATTTGTGAGTAGAAGAATCGCAGTTGGGACCAAATTCTACCACATAATCGTGGGAGTGGTTAGTGATAGACAAGATAATGAGAAGATACCATGGTTAGATGTGTGAGCTTCAAACAGTAATGGAACTATAGCATGAAATGATCATTGGAGAATTAGGAGGATGCTGGCTATACCTCTAACCACCTCCTTTATACAGTGTAAGAGAATAAGCAGTGATTGTAAAAGAGGCCTTCAAAGAAAGTTGCCATGATTTAGTTAGATCAAAGAACTTTAGGGAAATTTCTTGAAAACAGTGAGTATATAATTGGGATTGACCATATATTTCTGTTTATCCAGGACACATCCAGTCCAAAGTGTCCTAGCTTAGAAGAAAAATATGGTCACCCTAGAAAAAATAGATATTGTTTTAAAAATCCACATGGAATCATAAAGGATTCAATATAAATATTGGGAAAGGGCAAAAAATGGAAGTAATGATCAAGGGATAGGAGCTACAGCATAAAAATATTCCCGATTGAATCCAAGATGGCGACATAGGTGAACACCTACACTGCTGCCTCCCACAACAATTTCAAAACTACAACTAAAAGACAGAACAGACATCATCCAAAACCACAGGAGAGCTGGCTGAGTGGAAATTCTATAACTAGAAGAAAAGAGAAGAGCTCACAGAGACCCAGAGGAGCTGCAAAAAGCTGAGGTACGGAGACATGCATGTGTAGAGAGTGGGTGCCAGAGAACCTGGCTGGCTTTCTCTGGCAAGAGGGAGACAGAGACTCTCAAAGGCATTGAACCCCTTATCCTACGACACTAAACCCCAGATCCAGTCGAAACTCATATGGGGGGAGTTTGGACTGTGAAAAGGGAGAAGTGCACAGAAATTTAGGGGAGTAGCAAAAGATCAGAAGCTAGTGGCATGAACTGCACTGCACCCAGAGGACCAACTGCTGATTGTACCACTGGCTTTCACAAGTGGGCGGGAGACAGACCCTCCCAATTGTGCCAATTCTAACTTCACTAAACCTCGGTTTCAGGAAAAACCCTGGGGACCCAGAGCACAGAGGAGCCAGAGGGGCAGCAGTCTAGAGGCACTGCAAGGGAGTGCTAGTGCACAGGGACCGCTCCACCGATTACCCAGTCACATGAGACTCAGGGGCCATGGAGGGTGGGGCCGACTGGAAGGCAAGGCAGTCCCTTAAGCCCTGAGACTCCACCCATCCCAAGCTCAACAGAGAGGCTTTTGCGGTTTTGCAAGTCTGGTATCATAAGGCTGAATCCAACACAGAAGTTCTCCTGGCATAGTGAAAATGCCAAGACAAGGGAAGGGATCACAAACAAAAGAAATGGAGGAAAAGAAACGACTGGATATAGAGTTAAAAACCATGCTTATTAGGTTTTTCAAGAATATCCTAGAAAAGTTGGATAAAGTTAGCGAGTCCCAAGAGGAGATGAAAAAGATCCAACTAGAGATGGAAAAGGACCAACTAGACTTTAAACATACACTGACTGAAATAAAAAATATTATTCAGAGACCTAACAGCAGACTAGAGGAAGGCAAGAATCAAGTCAAAAATTTGAAATATAAAAAAGCAGAAAACACTCAACTGGAAAAGCAAGAAGAGAAAAGCATCCAAAAATGTGAAGATAATGTAAGGAGCCTCTGGGACAGCTTCAAGCTTACCAACATCAGAATTGTGGGGGTGCCAGAGGAAGAGAGAGAGAAAGATATACTGAAGACTACTTAAAGAAATAATGACTGAAAACTTCCCACATCTGGTGAAAGAAATAGACTTACAAGTCCAGGAAGCACACAGAACCCAATATAAAAGGAATCCAAAGAGTACTACACCAAGACACATCATCATTAAAATACCAAGAGCAAAAGACAAAGAGAGAATATTAAAAGCAGCAAGAGAAAAACAGTTCATTACCTACAAGGGAGCACCCATACGACTGTCAGCTGATTTCTCAACAGAAATGATGCAGGTCAGATGGGAGTGGCAAGAAATATTCAACATGATGAACAGCAAGAACCTACAACCAAGAATACTCCATCCAGCAAAGCTATCATTCAGAGTTGAAGTGTAGATAAAGAGCTTTACAGATAAGAAAAAGCTAAAGGAGTTCATCAACTCCAAACCAGTATTATATGAAATGCTGAAAGGTACTCTTTTAGAAGAGGAAGAAGAAAAAGGTAAAAGATAAAAAATTATGAACAACAAATACATATCTATCAACAAGTGAATCTAAAAATTAAGTGAATTAAAATTTTGATCAACAGAATAAACTGGTGAATATAATAGAATCAGGAGCACAGAAAGGGAGGGGACTGATAATTCTCAGGGGGAAATGTGTGAGGGGTGTACAGGGAGAGACTGGACAAAAATTATACACCTATGGATGAGGTCAATGGGAGGGAGGTAAAGGTAGAGGGAAGGGTGGGAGCCGGGTGGAGGGGGGCAATGGAGGGGAAAAAAGAGAAACAAATGTAATAAGCTGAATAATAAAGATTTAATTAAAAAAACAACATTCTCTTGTCTCCAGCTTTAAAGAGGAAATTAAATCCAGGAGATGCTAATTCCTTACTCTCCCCATCAGAATCACAGTCATGTAATCTGCACTTGTATTCTTCCTTTTCCTTGCCCATTAAATAAAGAGGCATCACCTTCTGACTAAGGATAGCTCCCCATCTGTCTTCCTGTTTGTCCTCTTATTTTTCAAGTAACTTACTTTCTACTTTACACATCTCCTCAACTTGTGTATCATTAGCATTTAAACATGCCTAAATTTCTCCTATCTTAAAAATAATAACCTCTCTTCAAAATAGTAATCTTCCAGGTACTATCTTGTGGTTGTCTACACTTATTATCACTACTTCTTCATTTTCCATTCGCTCATTAACCCTCTGTAATCTGGTCCCAGCTTCTTCAGCTCCTTTGAAACTATAATCTTTTTTTTAAAATATATTTTATTGATTTTTTTTACAGAGAGGAAGGGAGAGGGATAGAAAGTCAGAAACATCGATGAGAAAGAGACATCAATCAGTCACCTCCTACACGCCCCGCACTGGAAATGTGCCTGCAAGCAAGGTACATGCCCCCATCCAGAATCGAACCTGGGATCTTTCAGTCCGCAGGCCAATGCTCTATCCACTGAGCCAAACCTGTCTCAGCTGAAACTATAATCTTAAAAATCATCAATGTGTTCCTCTTTGGCTGAATCTAAAGTCACTTGTACATTCAAATGTTATATGACCATATACTGATAGCGCCATATGCTACTCCTTTCCCATCTTGAAACCATCTCTTCTCTTAGGAACAGCACATTCCCTGTGTCCTTCCTCATTCTCTCAAACTCTTCATTAGAGTTTTATTTTCAGTTTCTTTGCCATTGTCTACCTTTTCAATTTGGCATTCATTGGGGTTCTGTCCAGGTACCTATAACTTTTCTCATTCGACTTGGTTATTCTTATTCATGTTCAATGTTTTAACTGAAGTCTCTATCCCACACAATCCTGCTCTTCCCTCCTGAATCTATCAGTATAGATAGCTGGTAACTTTCCCACAAATACTTCAAGTCAGCATGTTTACAACTAAAATCGTTATCTTTTTCTCAAACATGCTGTTCCCAAGTTCCTCATCTAGGTAAATGGCACCGCCATCTCACAGGTGCTCTAACTGGAAACACTGAAGTTATTGCATTTCTCCTCCCCCAATCACATTATATTAATTCACATTTCAAGAAGCATCTACTTATTTCTATCGAAACTACTTCACTCACAACCCATTTAGTGTACCAAATGAACAGACTCCCTAAATGTGAATATGATCGAACTACCCTCTTCTTTAAAAGAGTTCAATGTCACCCTGAGTTGTGTGTCCATTGGGTGAAGTGTTATCTGGTACACCAAAAGGTGGCAAGTTTGATTCCTGGTCAGAACACATACCTAGAATGCAGGTTCAATTACTGTCAGTTGGACACGTGTGTGCAGCAACTCAATGTTTTTTCTCTCTCTCTCCTGTTCTCTCATCAAGCATGTCCTATTATAAGGATAACAAATAAATCTAATAAAAGGGTAATATGCTAATTAAACTGGGAGACCATTGGATGAAGCCATGATGGCAGGGCCAAGGCAGAGGCGGTTATGGGCTACCAGGCCAAGATAGGAGGGCAGTTGGGGGTAACCAGGCTGGTGGGGGGGCAATTGGGGGTAAGTAGGCTGGAGGGGGGACAATTGGGGGCAATCAGACTAGTAGGGAAGCAGTTAGGGGTGAATAGGCCAGTGAGAGGGGGGCAGTTGGGGGTGAATAGGCTGGCAAGTAGAGTGGTTAGGGGCATTCAGACAGGCAGGGAGGTGAGCAGTTAGGAGCCAGTTGTCTTGGATTGTGAGAGGGATCAGGTCTAAATTGGTAGTCAAGAGGTCCCAGATTGGAGAGGTGCAGACCAGGTTGCACCAGGTCACTAGTAAGTAAATAAATCTCTATATAAAAGCCTAAGTGACCATCCAACCATTCGACCAATAGCTATGATGTACACTGACCACCAGGGGGCAGATGCTCAATGCAGGAGCTGCCTAACTGCAGTGACTTGGCAGCTGTGGTTCTTGAGTGATGCACCCAGAACCAGAGAGGAGGGAGCCCGATTCTGGGATACATCACCTGAGAATCACCCTCTCACAATCTGGGACCCCTCGGGAGATGTCTGAGAGCCAGTTTTGGCCCAATCACTGCAGGCTAAGCCAGGGGACTCCCCCTACTGGAGAGGTCCCCACTCACTCTGCAGATGCCCTTCAAGCCCCCTTGCCACCCCAGGTGCAGCTGGCCAGGGAGGGACCGAGAGAGATTGGCTCCAGGGCAATCTCTGTCTGGTCCGGCTCACCCTGTCCCGCCCCACCAGCCACCTTCTAATTAATTTCCTTTCAAACTGCATGAATCCATGCACTGGGCCTCAAGTTAATTAATTAATTAGTTAGTTAATTAATTGATTAATTTCAATATCACCTCGTCCTGAGAAAAACTTCAAATGCTTATGGCTAGCTCTTTAATTGTTTTAATTCAATGGACTATAACCTTGAAATGGTTTTAATTTTCTCCATTCACTGCTGGAAGTCTATTTTGATTCTCTCTTCCCTGCTGAAAGTAGAATTCTTTGTGACTTATTGGGCAGATTCTTTAGCATTCAGGTCATTTTTATCTATTAAAAGCCTATTGAGTTTAAAAGTTTGTTTCCTCAGAGAAGCATCAAACAAATGGTCAAACTTCAGAGGGAAGACAGGGCCAGGAGGTGGGGGTGGCAAGAGAGATCAACCAAAGGACTTTTATGAATGCATATACTAATAAATATAATCAATAGACACAGACACTAGGGGAGTGAGTGCATATGCTTGGAGGTGGGGGTGGCCAGGGAGAAGTCAATGGGCGGAAAAGGAGACATATATAATACTTAAAACAATAAAGATTTAAAATAAATAAATAAATAAATAAAATAAATAAACTGATTAATATAATAGAACCAGATGGATGGAAAGATAGAACAGACTGATAGATCTTAAAGAGAAGCGGGTTCGGGGACAGGAAGAGATTTACCAAAGAACTTATATGGATTCATGAAATACCCATGACCACAGTAGTGTGATAAAGGTCATAGTGGGGTAGGATCTGGGTGGAGGAGTATAATAGGGGAAAAAGAGGGGGACCTTTGCAATACTCGCAACAATAAAGATTTTTTAAAAAACCAATAAAAAATTAAATTTAAAAAATCAATAAATATTTTTTACCAAAAATCACTTCAGTCTCCTACTAGGGATTAATCTAAATCTCCTCCTGGGTTTTCTTGTTAGTCGGTGGGTGGAGTAGGGGTGGAGCTTCTTCCTTGCTCTCTCAGCTTGGGTCGGACTAGACGAAGCATGATCTGCCTCCAAGAAAAGTACTCTTTCCGGAGCAATGCCAAAGCAGAATAAAAGAGGGCAGCATTTGCTCTTTCCTAACCTAGGCTAGTGGCTATTACAGTCCTCTCTCTGCTGGCTGTTGCTACTTTTCTGGCTAACCCTGAATAAGCTGTTTTTCATATTCTGGCTTTCATATTTGCCTTTGGATGTTCACTTTGACAGAGCAGAGGCAATTCTCCATCCTTCTGTTTTGAATTCCTGCATCTTTTTCCACTTTATCCTACATCCCCTGTGTGCCTCTTGGTACACTCCCATCAATTATTTGGAGAGTCATTGTTAGGAATCAGTAATAGGAGTAATTTGTTGTCTATAGAATAGGCTTCTTCAAGCTGAATCCAGACTTCTCCAGAAAGCTACTTTAAGGCAGGTCTTAAGGGCAGCTACACAGTACCAGAGAGGATGTGCTGCCATGAAAATGTGCTACTCAGATCTGCTGCTGTGGGGAACATAATTGACTAGTGGCAACAGCTGCTGCATGCTAAGACCACGCTTCCCATAGGTTCCTCCAGCTAACAAATGAGCATGGTCAGAGAACTGAACAGGACTATTCCTACAAAGCGTGTCTGCTTTAATAGGTGGCTTTGCTTGAGAACTTCCAATTGGCTGAAATTCTCTTAGAATTGTGCGCGGTCTGAGACTCTTACAACTCAAGTCCCTCTACTTCTCTTTTATTTGTGATTGTGTGTGTGTGTGTGTGTGTGTGTGTGTGTGTGTGTGTGGGCGCGCGCGCGCGCGCGCGCACATGCCTTCTCTCTTTTTCTTGATTAGTTTGGTTAAAGGCTCATCAATCTTCTTTATCTTTTCAAAGAATCAGGTCTTGTTTTCATCAATCTTTTGCATGTTTTTAGTCTATACGCCATTTATTTCCATTATAACTATTAATTTCTTCCTTCTACTTAGTGTGGGCTTTGTTCGTTGTTATTTTTTTAGTTCTTTTAGGTGTAAGGTTAGATTGTTTGGGACTTTGTTGCTTCATGAGGCCTGTATTTTATTTTTTTTATTTTTCATTTTTTTTTTGCTTTTATTTAATTTGCTAGTCTGACCTCTACAGAAAGAAGATGGATATTGGATATAGACTGCAGAGTGCCAGAAGCTCAGCTGAGTGGCAGACCTCATTACACTGATCCATTACAACAATGACATCAGGCTGCTCAGCAGGACAAGTAAGAGGCAGCTAGTAAATGGAGACACATACAATTCAGAGGGTGGGAAATAAACCCTGTGAAGATTCAGGGACCTGCCACTTCAGTGACATTTCTAAAAGACCAGGGGTATATTGAAATATCCCTCCCAAAGTACAAGACAAATTGCTTCTTGCTGCTCTTACCACAAAGAAGGCAGCACAGGGTTCAGTAGGCCTTTTAGGATCTAGAGGCAATGCATTTCGCCCATAGGAGTGCTGATTCTGCCCAGGAGCCAGCTGACATGTCAGACTACCAGCCTTTTTAAAAATACATATATTTTATTGATTTTTTTACAGAGAGGAAGAAAGAGGGATAGAGAGTTAGAAACATCAAGGAGAGAGAAACATCAACCAGCTGCCTCCTGCATACCCCCTACTGGGGATATGCCCGCAACCAAGGTACATGACATTGACCAGAATTGAACCTGGGACCCCTCAGTCCACAGGTGAGTGCTCTATTCACAGAGCCAAACCAGTCAGGGCTAGACTACCAGCGTTAATAGAGGCTTAGAGCCATACGTCCAGGCTATTGTGCACACTACCGAGCCCATTAGGCAACACAGTCTATCTGCCTCTGTAGGTCATACAATCCAGCCAAAGGTAGAAAAATGGTACATTTTGAAGCTTGTGGTAAACCCAGTGGGAGAATCACAATTCAGACCCTTGGTATTCTGGAGCAAGGCTATGGCTTTTACAGCAGAGAATTCATTCCACAGCTTTTGAGAATCAACTCCCAAATGCAACACTTGACCATGGGACACTCCTTATGACTTGGGCCTACCAGAGCCCCCAATAGTAAAGTTGGACAGGCCACACTTGTGTAAGGCTGGGCCACTCAAGAACAGCAGAGCTAACCTGTAGGCCCATTCTTGTGAGAAAAGGAACTCCTTCAACAGGCAACTTTGGCTGGAATGCTAACCATTGGCCTGGCTGGAGCCTTGCTTAGGGCTGTACTGCAGTTTCCTGCAAGTGCAATCTTTTCCCACCCAGGGGTCCTTCTTCCCCCTTTCCCTCTTGGATGCTAGTCTCTGCCCACTTTCCTCGGATCCCCCTGCCTTTTACCCTTACATGCATTTCCTCCAATGAATCTCTTGAGCAACTAAGCCCATCTGAAGTCTGCTTTTAAGAGGGTCCAGACTAACACAGAGGAGTCTTTTGGTGTTAGTTTATCAGGGAAAAGCCAGAAAGAGTAAAACTCCATAAGGACTTGCTTTTCTGGAAGATTTCCCCCCTTGAATATTTTCACTGAATCTCGGTAAACACTTCAAGTAATGACTTGTTTGTCCTGAAGCTACCCCTATACTCTCAGACTCAGAACTCTATTTCCCAAGGCTATTCCCCTCCACAGCAGTCTTATAAATTATAACTCTGACTAAGGCAGGGATTGAAGAATGTAAGCTCCAATTCAGGCCTCCCAGGCCAGAAGGCTCTCATTTTATCCTCAGGCCTCCCATTCCAAATCAGCTTTAATTGGTGATCATTAAAACAAAAGCTGATCTTAGTCTTGTGTGGTCTCTTCCTTCCTTTTTCCCTCCCTCCCTTACTTTTATTCTTAATAGTGTTGTAGGTGGCCCATTAGGGAGCTACAAGGCCTGCACCCACAGATGGCCACACTAGGCAAATGATTGTGTGGTTCTGATAAGGTTTCAGGATCTGTCCTGCCCGGGACTTTTGTGATCTGATGGAAAGAGCCTACTTAGGGTTTGATGGACACATTTGGTGATGAGAGCACTGCTGTGCCAATCATCTTCCATTTGAGCCAAAATTAGCAATGACTTCCACCAAGTACACCCTCACTTGTAAGCAAGGAATCACTTGGCCAGTAGAGACTGCCTTCATCACAGCAATCCCTTACTCTCTTAAGAGCAATGTTTTTATACAAATACTAGAGGTCCGGTGCATGAAATTTGTGCACTGGGAGAGGAGAGTGTTCCTTAGCCCAGCCTGCACCCTCTCCAAACTAGGATTCCTCGAGGGATGTCCAACTGCCCGTTTCATCAGATATCCCTCTCATAATCCAGGACTGCGGGCTCCTAATCAGTTGCCAGCCTGTCAGCCTGATCACCTCCTGAACACTCCCCTGCCAGCCTGATTGACACCTAACTGCTCCCCTGCTGGCCTAATTTCTTCAACTGCCTTCCCCTGCTGGCCCAGTAACCACCAACTGCCCTCCTCTGCCAGCCCAGGCACCCCTAACTACCTACCCTGCAGGTCTGTTTACCACCAACTGCCCTCCCCTGTAGGTCTTCCCCCTCCCCCGCTCAACAGTCCTCCCTCCCCTGCAGGTCCAGTTGCCCACAACTGCCCTCCCCTGCCAGACTGGTTGCCCCCAACTGCCCTCCCCTGCTGTCATCTTGTGGCAGCCATCTTTGACCACATGGGTGCGGTCATCTTGTGTGAGAGTCAATTTGCATATTACCTCTTTATTATATAGGATTCTATAGCCCCCTTCTCATGCAGGAGTAGTTGTATATGTTAATTTGCTGTGAGAAGCATATATGACTTTTGTGTGGCTTTTCTAAATTATGTACTGTCGAACACTAATGCCTTGAGATAGTAACAATTGTTCTGCAAAAAGTGGTTCCATGGGGTTCAATTAACTAAACAAGGAGGCCATTAGATTGAAGTGGTTCTAATGCCATAGGGGACTAAATAAGCAAACCAAAATCCAAGCCTGTCAATGCCTCAAGATTAAGAAATAGAAACCTAAGGACAGCCAGTCACAAACAGCCAGCTAGAATTTAAGCTGTCTAAGGAGTCTCAGCTGGAATAAGGCTGGTCCCTGCTGGCCCTGTCCATGGAGCTTCCTGCAGCAGAGTCAGCAAGGCTGCGAACAGTCTGATTGCAAAGCCTTGGATGCTTCTCTGGCAACAGAAATGATTAACTAAATCCTGTTTTCCACTGCCAGCTCGACTGGGAGGGTGTACAGTTCATTATTTTAGTTCCATTTTTCCCCCAGATACAATTGGACCCCATCAAAAAACAAAACACAGGGTGGTTGAGAAAAACAGGTCACAGTTTGAATATATCTGGCAATGGTGGGTAACAGATTATGGCCCTGAATATTCCCTTTGGTAACATTAAAACTTCCAAGCTTTTGCTAAATAAGCTGTATGACACACTGTAACAGCCAAGAGTCCAGACTGCCCTTCTGCTGGAGGGCCTCCTACGTGGTGAGCTGTATATACACCTACCCCACATCATAATGGCTGTGTGGCAAACCTCTGCCAGAATGCATCTACATTCAGAAGCTTCCTGGGATGTGCTGCTGTCTAAACGTAACCCGGGTTGTTTGTGAGTGAATATCTTCACCAGCTCCTCTCTGGAGCTGGGGGCTCATTTTCACATAGTTCAGTGGTTCTCAACCTAGATGCCATGACCCTTTAATACAGTTCCTCATTTTGTGGTGACCCCCCACCACAAAAAATTTTGCTACTGTTAATGAATCATAATGTAAATTGGAAAACACAGATATTTACATTACAATTCATAACCGTAGCAAAATTACAGTTATAAAGTAGCAACGAAAATAAATTTATGGTTGGGGGTCACCACAACATGAGGAACTGTATTAAAGGGTTGCAGCATTAGAAAGGTTGAGAACCACTGACATAGATGATCATGAAGGTCCAAGGTGGGAAGGCAGCCTTAATCAAATGGAAAAACTTAAGTGCTTGGCTGATACTCAAAGCAAATTCCAGGAGTCTAGGCTTTGGAAGGAGTACCCTTGCAGAAGCATGTGTTGTTGCGTTTCTTACAGGGTTGAGGCCCAGTTGGACAGTTGGACATAATTCCATTTTTAAATACCCCATGTTCAGCCTGGGGATGCTGGCTTCAGTGGACTGCCCAAGATTGTACAGGGAACTGCTGCCACACCGTGGAATAGTCCCTGGTTACATAAAATTTCTTTTATTTCAATAGTTTCTGTGTTTACGTATTTATCATTTGCTTCTTTTCACTAGGATCTGAGAGTATGGATTCATACCACACATATGAGATTTTTTCAGACACACGAATTTGTTTTCCACCTTCTGTTGCTTACTGTGCATCGGTGCCCCAAAGAGAACTGCCTTGCCTCTCCTATAGCGATAGGACATTGCAACTTTCCTCTTTGCCATTTTTCTTTCTGTCGTGGTCTTGATAAAGTTTGGGACCCATGCAATGGAGGCGCCCCCAATGGTCCGGCCTACGTCACAAATCTACACCTAAGTCTGCTGGGATTTTTGAGAAATGCCTCGGTGTCAAGGAAACATAACAAACACCAGTCGCAATCCTACATCTCAGCTGTGGTTAGCTCACCTTGCCCTAGAAAACAGGTCCTGTTGGCCTTATAAGGAAACCGCGGCCTCCTAGCCAACCCTGCCCTGTTTCTGCTTTGCTTCTAAGGCTTCCAGAACTTGCTCTTACCTCAGTCCCTCAGGAGGAATGCTCCACTACTTCTCAGCATCGCACTCCCCCAACCGCTGGATTCTTTGCCCTTGAATAATGGACATCAAGCTCATTACTAAATTGTTTTAGGTTTGTCATTTGACAGCTTATGGGAGGAGGCAGGAAGGCAGGGACAGGGCCTATAAACCAGAGCTGGTGGAAGGTGCAGTTAAGAGGGTCAGGGGAAATGAGGACAGAATTAATGAGCATGTAAACAACAACTGGAAGATGTCAGGAAATCTTGTGCGTTGACCATCTGAAGGGCCCTATTTAATCTCCTCCTTATCTGTACAGCATCTTGTAGCTTTTGTGTGCTCGCCTGGTAGGTTAACTACGTGGATCTTTGACAATGGCCTTTTCCTAAGGGAAATGTTGGCATTTCTGGCACATGATAAGAATGCTGCACATTTTCCAGGATCTTTTTTTTTTTTAATGTCCAAAGGAAATAAAATGAAAATCACAAACAATTTTGTGGGAGGAGAAAAAGAATGAAAAAAAATGAAGTTGGGTGCACAACAGACCTTACTGGTACACTCAGAAGACCGGAGGAAAGCAGCTGCAGGGGGGGCTATCAAAGACCGGAGGTTATAACTTGGCAAGGGGTGTGGCGTGCCGGGGTCATACTTGGGAGGAGCCTATATCATGTAGATGATACGGTCCTTTCACCTGTCAGCTATTTTCTAATCAATTTACAGGAGAGGGAAATTTGAATTATGTGCTGGAAAGCCATTTGCATTTCTTAGAGATTGCTGTTCACATTTCCACAAACTGAAAGGTTTCCTACAATTCTCTGTATTCTACAATAAAATAATAAATTGTTTCCTTATCTGCATCTTGTAGCTTAGTGCATAGATCTACTATTACAATAGCCACCCTATCTGATTACTCGTCTGCCTGCTGTATTAACGAATCCTGGAGGCTCAGCCAGCACGCACATTTATCTCACTTTCTCAGTGCATAGCACACTGCCAGGCACCTAACGGCTCAGGGATGTTCGTTAGACTTAATTGAATTGAAGGTGGCCACAGTGGGAATGGAGAGGGGAAAGACAGAGGTGTAAAACCTACTTTCTTTTTATACTCAGAGGAAATTAATGACAAATTCTTAGAATCTTGATTTTCCCACCTGCAGCCAGGAACCCGCTAACTCCAGTTATGTTTCTGCAAACATGTAAGCATTAACCACACATCCCAGCTCAGTCTCCATCGTTCACAGCCTGAGAAAGCCAATCTGAGGCTGTATCAGCACCCAGCTTCTCCCTGTCCTCATCAGAAGAAAAATAGATACATGACCTATAGCTGTCACAAATTACAGTGCTCCAGCTAACCAAATAGTACAAACTGTTCTTTCTTTTCTCAACAGTCAATCAACCTCGATGTGAAAAAAGCATTAGGGGTTCTTTGTTGTGTTCCCTTTGCCTCTCTCTTCCACTCATCGCATCCCTGCAAGAAGGCCTCTCGGCCTCACTATTTCTTTTTCTAAGTTAATTGATGTTGGGGATAGTCACTGCTACTGATGGGAGGTGATTACACACACAAGTAGATTTTGTTATTAATCTCTCCCTGTTAAACGGCTTTATGCTCAATTTTCCATGGCTTGGTTTCACCCATTACTCCTAATTAGAATCAGTTCTTACTACTCAATTCATCAGATGTCTATAAAGCATCTCAGTGCAGGGCTGTGTCTGTAACCACAGGCAACAAAAGGACAAACCCAAATGTCATCTTTGCTTGATCTTCAACATGATCACACAAGTGGGACAGCTTAAGACCATGGCAGGAGGGGTAGCTTGGGAAGGTGGTGATTATTTATTACTCTTGAGGGGATTTAAGTCCAGATTTCACTCATTCATTCATCCCACCAGTAGTTGTTAAGTGCTCACTGTAAACAGAAATCCCTATCTTGTACACTGCCTTACTCCTACATCTAGTAAAGTGGCTGGGTGAGAATTATGGACTAGTGGTGGGGGCAGTGACTGGCAGGTTAAATTAGAGCTCATTCTATATCAAAGTTTAAACTCTCTGACAAAACTAGGAAAGAACTGATTATTCACACACTAATCCTGTCTGTCTAAAAAAGAAAATTAAACATATTCTAATAAAGCCATCAGGAGCTATTGTTTTCCCTCCTGGATTTTATTTATTCATTTTAAAATATTTTTTAGTGAGAAAAAAAAAAAACAGTTAAAGTCAGTTTTAAAGGTATCAAATTATCTGTATCCATGGGTCCCTATTTGCTTAGATGTAAATTTTCTTACAGATCCCCTGAATTTAAAGGAAAGCTGATTCAGGGGCTTCTTGTCCTCAGAAGTTTGGAAACCTCTCTCCTGGACCTTTCTCTTCCTTTAGGCAAGCCAGGCATTACCAAACTACAGAGAGGGGAAATGGCACCCTCTTGTGGCTGATTTTGTCAAGATGTTTTTTTGCTGCTGTCCTTGCCTGGTACATGGAAAGACTATTTGTTCTTTATCCAACTTCACTGTGGATCGACAGGAGCAACTTGACCGGAGGATGATTACTTCAGCACTCTTCTTCTTGGAGATAGTGTCTTATTTCATTATTATGTACTTGCACACATAAAAGACTGGCTTTGGCATTGACAAAAAAATGGATTAGAATCTTGGTCTCAAGCAAGAATAACAGTTGCTACTTCTTTTCTTTAAACCTCAGTATGGGGAGTGCTGTCAGAATTTAAATAAACAAATATGTTAAGAAAGCTCAGAAAGCACACAGAAAAATTGCACGTTAACAATGAGAACTGCTCACCTATGTTTTTCTTTCTTTGAGTAACAGAAATTCAACTTTAATAGTCAAATGGAATCCAAATATGAACACTAGAAGCCTGGTGCATGAAATTCAGGCATGGGGGGAGCGGGGCCTCTGTGGGATCAGGCCTAAACGAGCAGTTGGATATCCCTCTCGCAATCGGGACCGCTCACCTGCCTGCCTGCTTGATTGCCCCTAACCACTCAGCCTAACTGCTCACCTGCCTGTCTGATCATCCCTAACCACTCACCTGCCTGCCTTATCAGCCCTAAGCACCTTTGCCTTGGCCCCTTTACCCAGGACCCAGAAGTCCCTCCTTCTGGGCTGCCACAGGGCCCCCAGGATCACAGGCTGCTTCCCCCGGGCCGGGCCCCGGCTTTGTCAGGAAAGACATCCAGAAGACATCCAGACTACCTGATCTAATTAGCTTATTACCCTTTTATTAGTAGAGATAATCAGAAGACACAGTGACTCTTAACAAATATTTTAGTAATTTTTATGAAGTACTGAGTAATTAAACACAACTTGCTTATACACTTATTAGAAACTTCTGTGTATATCTTGGATCAATGGATGAGCTCAGATTCCAAATTCTTTTTATTAAGGAGCTGGGGCTTGTTTTAACCCCTGTGATAAGAAAATGGAAGAGAATTCAAATGGGATCATCAGGAAAAGTAAAAGTCTGGTCTGAACAGGCTATTCTTTTTTGTGTTAGTTTCCTGTCTTGGCTCTCTGTGTGTCCTGGGCTTCTGCAGGCTTTGCTGTCACAGCATCCCCAAGGAACCAGTGTTCTCCATGGGCGGTGACAACTGAAGTCGGAGTTGGAATTCTTTTTTGAGGAGCACTGTTACATCCTGTGCAACACCATTAAACAAGTGCCAACCACCCCTATCCACACAGGAGACCACAGCTATGCGAATTAAAGGCATTTTAACTCCAACACCTGTTCTCTTTCCGCTTCACTGTAGCTTTCAAACAGACCTGTGTTTAATCCCTGACTCTACCACATAGTAGCTGTATGGCTTTGGGCAAATCATTTAATCTAATTGAGCTCGAGTGTTCTCCTCTCTGACAAAACAATGATATCTGGTCCGTAGGGTCGTCAGGAAGGTTACATGAGAGAATACAGATAGAGACCAAGAGATATTTATGTGTTGAAGGATGATCACTATTGGTCATTAATTTTACTGTCTTCTACAAGAAATAAAGATTTTTAAATAATAAAAATTTTTAATGATAAAATTTTAATGATAACATTTAATCTTAGATGTATTTTATGTTATATTTGAACATCGTTACCCAAAAAATCCAACATCACAGCACAACCTCATTCATTTTTGGAGAAGATCATGTGATGTAAAAACTTGTGCTTGGCCATAATGGCATTCACTCTTCAGACAACCTCCAGGGCTCCGTCTCAAATGCCATGGTTATGAGCCAAGGTAGCAGAGTCTACCAGTGACAGCATAAAAGCTATCAGATCAGCCCCTATCAGAGTGCTCCGGCCTCCGGGCCTCTGGACAGGCTGCTCCCCATGCTTGAACACATGCTGCTCCTGGGATCCAGCCAGCCAACACAAGAACTGCATGCAGAGCCTCTTCTCCACCACAGGATGGCACTAGACAGTGACTGGGGAATGGGGACTCATATGGCCCAGGCTTGCTTCAGAGTTACAAAGTACCTTTTCTTTGCCCTGAAATGCTGGCTCCAGTCAGAATTTGAAGAAGAAAAAAGACGAGATTTTTTGTTTCTTTTTTTTTTTTTTTAATCAATTCGCTATTTGGCTGATAATTACTAAGGCAAGCACTATCCTGCTTTTATTGTCATTTCTTGATAGAAATGGGCAAAGAGGAGAGCACTAGATTGTCCTATTAATCACCAGGCCCTTTTGTATTGTCACAAACTTGAGGCTGTGCCAGAACAGGTTAGGGGCAAAATAGTCCATTTCCAGAGAATTGTGGGGAAAGGTAGAGGAAAGAGGGGAAAGAAAGATTCAGCTAGAAGCTTATAGGAATGAGGCAGAGTAGAAGGAGTATAGCTATGACCAGAGAAATTATAAATGGGTGTGATTGACCCAGTTCTGTTCCTCAGATAGGTCAAGAGCAAAGGTTTGCATAGAACATGACCTTGCGGGTCTTTGACAAGATGTTCTGATGCTCTCAACAATTGCACAGCAAACTGTCATTCAGGGGATGATGGTAAGGCTAAGATCAGAAAGAAAGGCTCAGCTGTTGGGAAGTGAGGAGAAGAAGCAGGCCACTGGAGAATAGTCTTGCTTCCACTAACTTCAAGATCCTGCTATGAGGCCCAGCAAGTGTGGCTCAGCGGTTGAGTGTCAACCTATGAAGCAGGAGGTCGAAGTTCAATTCCTGGTCAGGGCACAGCCCTGGGTTGCAGGCTCCATCCTCAGGAAGGGTCCTGCAGGAGGAAGCGTTCATTGATTCTCTCTCATCATTGATCTCTCTCTCTCTCTCTCTCTCTCTCTCTCTCTCTCTCTCCTTTTCTCTCTGAAATCAATAAAAACATTTAAGAAAAGATCCTGCTATGACTTCCAGTTTTACTCCGAGTAAAAGCCGCAGCCTTCCTTTGGCTTCAAGGCCCTCCACCACGAGTCCGGTGCTGATTTCCTATCTGATCTCATCTTCTCTTGCTCTCCCCCATTCTCCCCCTGTCCCAAGCCCATTTTCCTCTTTTCCTCAAGCACACCAGACATGCTTCCTCCTCAACATATTTGTACTTAAGCTCGCCCTGCCTAGAACATTCTTCCCACACATCTGCTTAGCCCCCTCCCTTATCTTCGTAAGAGCTTTTCTCCCCCTTCCTGTGAAGCCTTTTCTGACCACTCTATTTAAAATTGCACCACCCTCGCCTTTTTTTTTTCATCCATAGCACATTTCACCTTCTAACAAACCATTTACTCCACTTGCTTATTTTGCTTAGTTTGCTTTCCCTTCCTGATGTAAGGCCTATGAGGAGGCAGGCTTCCCTGTGCTCATCACCCACACAGAGCCCAGCACATACTGGGCCCTCGGTGCAGATTTGTTGTACAACAATGTGTTGGGCTTGTGTTCTCAGCACCATATCTGTGTGCATAGAAGCCCCAGGAGCTGATCAGTCCTGAACACAAGTGGCTCACACATTAAGGTTGAGGTTCTAGTCTAGCCGGCTTTCAGAGTGCCAATGCATTTAAGACTTAGCAATAGAGTCTTTCTGATCTGTGGGGTGGTGACCCAACTGACTTTGAGAAATAAGCATAATATTGGGAGCACAGTGACTAGGCCCCTCCCATCAGGACCTAAGGGTGTAAGAAAATAAAGGCCAGCATGAGGCTCTGGATCCATGAGAGAACAGCCAAATGTTGAAGGCAACATAAATGTGGAGTTTGAAGGCAAACCTTAGGATGCTGATTTCCCAAGGGTTATGGACAAGATTGGGGTGTAAGTACTTTGATGTGACTCTAGACCACTCCCCTCCCCCAATTCTCTGACAAAAGTCAGCTCACACGTCAGCCTGGCCTTTATTGGACCAGATGCACATCCTGGGGCTTGTTCTGAGATTATTTGCAGGCATGAATGGCCTCTCAAAATTGGGTTGGGTGTCTGGGCAGACGAGAGGTAAAAGATCTCTGAGGAACCCAATTCGTGACAGAGATGCTCAATTTTAAGACCCCCAAAGGCCAAGTGCTTCTTGTACATGTTCTCAGGGGTCCTCAGTTGACCTCATGAGAGAGAGATTTGGAACAGCTGAGGAAAATGGGTTACAGAAAGGGTCAACGTTGCTCCACGCTCAAACTTGAGGAGGCAAGTGACAGTGTGGGATCTCCTCCAGGTCTGTTTCTGAGGCCTTCTATGTGCATTTGTCTGAACCACATTGCCACGTGATGTCAGCACCAGCAGACTGGGCCCTGCTGCCTGGCTCCCTGACATCAGCCTGCCTAGACTGGGTCAGTACGACCTCTCAGGTCCAGTTAGAACACCGTGTGGTTTGACCAGCAGCCAGGCATAATGGGAACAGAAAGAGCCCATTTTAATGTATAGCATGATGATTATAGTTAACAATGCTGCATTGAATATTTGAACATTGCTAAGGGAAGACTTTAAAAGTTCTCGTAAGAAAAAAATTGTTACTATATATGTTAACAGAGGTTAATTAGACTTATTGTGCAATCATTTCACAATATGTACAAATATGGAATCATTATGTTATATACCTGAAACTAATATAATGTCATTTTTCAATTATATCACAATTTTTAAAAAAGAATGAAGGAGGAATAGGAGTAAAAAAAAAGCTAAAGTGGGCAGAGGACACACAGAATATCTCTTTCCAGTAAACCAGTCAAAGGCTGGGTGGGTATTTGCTCTCTTCCCAATAGTTTTAAGTGAGATTTTGGTAGAGGATAGTCTTAATTATTCCTAGCTCAGGACAACCCTTAAGGGATAGAATTCCACCACTGGAATTCCATCACTGGATTTGGGTGCCCTGTTCTGTGAAGAAACTTTAAAATTTTTTTTTTATGATTTCAGAGAGGAAGGGAGAAATAGAAACACCAGTGATGAGAGAGAATCATTGATTGGCTGCCTCCTGCATGCTCCCCACTGGGGATCAAGCCCACAACTGGGGCATGTGCCCTAACAGGTATCAAACCATGACCTTCTGGTTTATAGCTCAATGCTCAACCACTGAGTCACATAGACCATGCTGTGGAGTAACTTTGTAATACTTTAGAGGCATCATTTTTGCACCTTATCAGAGTCTCAGGATGTTCCGTGTACAGTCCCGAGGATGGCTCCCCTTCTCTCATGATGACAGAGACAAAGGCTGCTTCCTGCTGCCTCTTTCTTCCCAGATATTCTGATGATGCTATGTCACCCATGCTGATCTAATCTCATCTCTAATCTGTCTTCCAGTGAGGGTAAAAAGTGATAGTCCAATGACTGGGACCAAAATTAAGTCCTCACAAAGTGAAAAAGGGAGCAAAAATGAAGCAAATCTATGTGCTCTTTCTGTCCATCTGTAGGTAGATCCTATGGTAGCCAGAAAGGGATAGCTTCCACAAGCATTAGAGATCCCTGCCCTTCACGAGGGCTACTGAGATGCCCCTATCAGAGTGGTTTGGCCGGCAAGACTTGGAATGGTTCCCCTGGGGAGTTTCTCTGCCTAGAACTAGTCCCATTTTTCTTCTGGGATGTTGTTGCAAGTCCTACTGAGGTAGCAAGTGGCATCAAACACAGAATGCATCCAACAAATGTATTCATTCAGTGAATATTTTTTGAGTATTCAAAAAATATGTTCTGAGAACTCCAAAAATGCAAGTGAAATAAATCTCTAGGCTATGGGTCTCCATGGGCTATGCAAAATCTTTTTTTTGGTGGCAAAAGGAACTTGAAGATTGTGAAACAGGCCATATAAGGAAAAATTAGTCATTGGTGCTCCTTGATATATTTTAAGAAGGCTGTCCTTGGCTTTTGCTGTCTATCCTATATAAAAAAAGAGTAATATGCAAATTGACCATCACTCCAAACACATAAGATGGATGCCCCTGTGTAGTCAAAGGTGGATGCCCCGCCGAGACCAGTTTGGCTCAGTGGATAGAGCATCAGCTTGCGGACTGAAAGGCCCCAAGTTCGATTCCGGTTGGGGGCATGTGCCTTGCTTGCAGGCACATCTCCACTGTGGGGCATGCAGGAGGCGGCTAATCCATGTCTCTCTCTCTCTCATTGATGTTTCTGACTTTCTATCTCTCTCCCTTCCTCTCTATAAAAAATCAATAAAAAATATTAAAATAAAAGATGGATGCCCCTATGTGGACACAGAATGGCCACCACAAGATGCCAGCAGGGGAGGGCAGTTGGGGGCGATCAGGTTGGCAGGGGAAGTAATTAGACATCAATCAGGCTGACAGAGGAGTAGTTAGGGGCTGATCAGGCCTAAACAGGCAGTCATACATCCCTCAACGGGTCCCAGGTTGGAAAGAGTGCAGGCTGGGCTGAGGGTCATACATCCCCGTGCACAAATTTTGTGGACCAGGGTTCTAGTCTATTATATTTCTCCTGTGCCTTACACCAGAATTCTGCTATGGTGTTCTTGTTTATAAGGAAGCCTAGTTGAATGGCTCCATATTCTGGATGTTTTCTTAAATGCATCTCATCCAAAGCTAGCAATTCTGGGTCTCATTATTTAGAGGTCTAGAAAAATCCATTCACGTTAATATTCATAACTGATTACTGTATTGTGCTTATTAAAATTACATTTCAAAGCAAGCAGATTATACCTCCACTTAAAGAACTGACAATTGGTAAGCACTTGAAGGGCCTACCTGCTTCACGAGGCATGTTGATCCAGGATGTATGTTGTAATTCCCAACACCTATCATTTAATGGAGTGAGCAGCCTCCTGTGGAAACAGCGCGGTTTCTGGAGGGTACAGACATCACCTGGTTTAACCCCTAGCAATCCAGATGCTGTTTGATTATGAGGATCCCACTCATCTCCTCTGCGGGGACTCTAAAACAATTACTATTTCTCAAATAGTCTCTAAAATGCTATTGAAAATCCAAGTGGCATTTTTGACATTCTGATGCAATCTGTGTCACTATGAGCACTGTCTTGGGTTGGCACTGCATGCAGAGTGTGTGGCATTTGCGGATGCCAGCAACCCCTCACAGTGTGTCCCTCCCTGTGGTCAGCATGCTTTTGTTTCTAAGTGTCTGCATTGGCTGCTCTCTCTGGAGAGTGCCCTTGGGCTGCTGAAGCCATTTCTGAAAGTGCCCTGCGGCAGCCCTTAACCAAGAACTGATGGGCAATGGGCATGAAGGTACAACTCAGGGGCAGAGCTTCAGAATTCCTCTGCAGGACCAGGTTGAAGTTACTCTTAGCAAGCTTTTGCCCAAATGACACAGTTAATTGTCATTCTCTTCCCTGTTCTGCTTCCTCCTGCTCTTTTATCAGGTTTTTTTTTCCTGGGCCTGGAAGCACTTGCTTCATACGCACCTCATTCTAGGCTCCTTCTGAGGAACTTTAATTATTTATTTTTAAACTAGGGTCACAATGCATGAAATTTGTGCAAGAGTGGGCCTTCATTCCCCCAGCTGCCAGCACCAGCTTCTCTCTGGCACCCGGGACCTGGGCTTCCCTTGCAGCCCCAGCTTTATCAGAAAGGACGTCTGGTCTAATTATCATATTATGCTTTTATTATTATAGATAATTATTTTTTAAAAATATATTTTTATTTATTTCAGAGAGGAAAGGAGAGGGAGAAAGACAGAAACATCATGATGAGAGAGGATCATTGATTGGCTGCCTCTGGCACAACTCTTATTGGGGATGGAACCTGAAACCCAGGCATGTGCCCTCACTGGGAATCAAACTGTGACTTCCTGGTTCATAGGTTGATGCTCAAGCACTGAGCCACACCAGCTGGGCATGAGGAACTTTATTTAAGATAGTGCCATGAAGCCCTACCTAGACTAGTTTAGTGGATAGAGCATAGGCCTGCAGACTGAAGGGTCATGGGTTCAATTCAGCTTAAAGGCATGTACTTCTGTTGCAGGCTCGATCCCCAGCCCAGGTCAGGGTGTGTGGGGGAGGCAATCAATCAATGTGTCTCTTCACATCAATATTTCTTTCTCTCTCTCTCTCTTCCCTCCTTTCCACTGTCTCTAAAAGTCAATGGGAATAATATCCTCAGGTGAGGATGAACAGAAACAAGCAAAACAACAGAAAAAAGGCAGTGACGTGAAGACAAATTGCATGCCACATTGTTGTCGGGGTGGGATGTGGGGAGTGACAATGCTTCAGCAGGTTTCTCCAAATGCATGTTACTTCCAACCAAAAGCCTCTCTGATCTGAAAAACATATGTACCCAACCCCCCTTTGGTGCTTCTTCTGGGGCTTTTACAGCACTTACAAGCTACATGACTAACTCCTGTGTCTGGCTGAACGCTCTTTGAGGGTAGGAACCCTGTTCTGATTATAGTTGCATTTTAAGAGAATGATTGAATAAATCAGGTATTGCTAAGCAGCCATAAAGTCCGAAGAGCTCCCTTGGGCATGGAAATACATAAAAGCCATTGGTATGAAAGTCACACGAACTACTGCTCTGGTAAAGCACAGGTCAGAACCCACTGAGCACTGCATTAATTTTCTGATAATGCACTTGAAATGACTATTTTTACAATTTTGATGACATATTGTAAAATACCAGCAGGTTGCAGGCCTGGTCTCTGCATGGTAGAGGAATGAGATGATGCAGATTTTCTCTTTGGATGCAGCCAGTTAAAGTCTGGATTCTTTTTCAAACACTGGACATAAGTGAATTGCTGGAAGAAATATTTTCTTTCCCACAATGTCACAACCTCAGCCCACAGTGCTTAGGGGAGAAAGTTTACAAAAAAAATATTTTCTGATTCTGTGACATAGTAAATGCTTTTATCAACTACAAACAATATTTTAGGACTGCTGAGTTGTCCTAAGGGATGGTCATTCAAAAGGCTGTCAAGTGCCTTAACTGCTCCTCTCACAAAAGCTTCTCTGAGCTCTTAAGTCAGAAGTCATTGGTTTAAGAGAGAAAAGCTTATTTGCATCTCAGGGTCAACCTCAACTGAGTTGGGAATAATGAGGAAAAGGAATTAGGTCTCAGAATGGACAGCATCAGGAAAAAGCAACACATTGGATAGTCTGCCTGTGTCTTCCTCATTAATGAGACTAATTGAACTCCTGCCACTAGCCAAGGGGTTAACTGTCTTATTAGCCAATTATAAATGATGGCTGATCATGTCTACTAGGAAACTTGATAGGCTAGACCCAATATTGAATTAATAAGGAAAAACTGGCATGTGGTTAATTTATTACTTACTTTAACTTTTTATCAAAGAATAAATTTCTTATTAAAAGTATGGCCCACAATTGTGACTCCATGGTTGAGGTCACAGTTTAGCTCCTAGTCAGGACACATGCTCAGGTTTAATCCCCGGGATTCGACATGTAGAAGGCAGCTGGTCAATGATTCTCTCTCATCTTTGATGTTTCTATCTCTCCCTTCCTTCCTCTCTAAAATCAATAAAAACATATTCTAAAAAGGTATGAAATGAATGAGTCAAGTTGCTCACCCTCTAAAACATCAATTTGAAACTACCCAATGAGTAGGCAGTACCCAAACTTTCTTATATGGATTTGGTATATCCTCTAAAAAATAAGATGAAACCACAAACTGTAGCAGGCAAACTAAACCTAACAAGTTAGACCAGACCACTTTCCCACTTGTAGATGTTGAAGAATCTTTTCTCAAGCATTGGATAGCTATCAGAGGTGAATAAATGAAAATAGTCCTTATGGACCCAGCTTGTATGCATTATATCTGTGGCTTATAAATTGATGACTTGTATTCTATTTCTAATACTACTACTGGCATTACCTAGCACATTGAAATAACTACAATAAGTATTAAATAAAAATTTTATGAATGGGGTCTAATATATGGTACCTATTCCAAATCATCCTATTATACAATTATAACATGATATAAGAATATTACAATCAAAAGTAATAAATGTCTTGAAATTTTCCCAAATGGCATTCAAAGATGATTCATTTTCTTCAAGGATGATGGCCTAAGAAGCAACTTTCCATGTCTGTGGCAAGCATTGTTAATTGTCTCAATGTCATTCTGTCCCACTGATCTGTGAGGATCTTGGAATCCTTCTTAAAACAGTTTCCAAACACTATGTATCAATTAACCAGAGAAACACGAGTTGAAATCCAAATCTCATTAGATTTTATGAGGTTTAAGACAGAGCAGAAAAGGGAATTTGAGAGTCACATTCTTCCTCTACAATTGCTAACATTAGTTGGATGCTGACATATATTGAACACTATTTTCTGACCCTAAAGTGTATTGACTCATTTCACCCTCATAAAAACTCTACATGGGAGATGATGCTGGTTTTTTACGTATAGAATAATGAGGCACAGAAAGGTTAAGAAACTTAGTGAAGATTGTCCAGTTTATAACTGGTAGAGTTTCGATTCAAACCCATGTTTTGGCTCCAAATTCTAGACTGCTAGGCTTTAAAGAACTTGGCAGATGAAGCAGATACTATACAGAGACTAGAAAGAACTTGAAATCATTGAAATTAAAAAGGAAAGGACAAGTCAAAAAATAAACAATAAATATATATTCGCAGCATAATGATTTTCTTTGGGATTATAACAATGCTTTGAAGAATATCTTTCTTTTATATATATAATGTGCAAAGCCTATCTAATAAAAGAGTAATATACAAATTGACTGCACTTCCAATACATCCACAAGACACGCCCATCAGCCAATCAGGGGTAAGTATGCAAATTAACCCAATCAAGATAGCTGTGGCCATGGAGAAAGCAGGAGGCTTGAGTTTCCCCTGAATGGAGGATGCCAAGCATTCTGCTTGCCCTGGCCTGCCTTGGCCTCTGCTTAAGGGTACAAAGTTTCAATTAAGAAGCAAATAAATCCCAACAAAAATGGCTGTGGCCACCCAGTGAGCAGAAGGCTCAGCTCCACTGAAGGCTACAAAGTTTCAATTATAGAAGATAAATCCCAGATACCAGGGTTTCTGCTTGAGTCTCCAGGGGGTATGGCCAGCCTGCAAACCACCATAGGCCTCTCGCCCAGGCTGCCTCACACCCCAGGGGAACCCTCACCCTGATCCAGGACACCCTTCAGGGCAAACCAGCTGGACCCCATCTATGCACCAGGTCTCTATCCTATCTATTAAAAAAATAATATGGAAATTGACTGTAACTCCAACACAAAATGGCTCCCCTCACATGGTCAAAGATGACTGCCTCCATGTGGACACAAGATGGCCACTACAAGGTGGCCAGCAGAGGAAGGAAGTTGGGAGGGACCAGGCCTGAAGAGAGGGCAGTTGCAGGTAATCCAGCCTGCAGGAGAGGGCAGTTAGGGGTGACTAGGCCAGCAGAGGAGGGAAGTTGGAGGTGACTGGGACTGTAGAAAAGAGCAGTTGAGGGGGGATCCAGGCCTTCAGGGATAGCAGTTGTGGGAAACCAGACCTGTAGGGGAGGGCAGTTAGTGGTGACCAGGCCTGCAGAGGAGGTCATTTAGAGGCAATCAGGCTGGCAGGGAAACAGTTAGGCATCAATTAGGCTGGCAAGAGAGTGGTTAGGGGTTGATCAGGAAGGCAGGCAGGCAAACAGTTGGAAACAGTCCTGGATTGTGAGAGGGTCCCAAATTAGAGAGGGTATAGCCTGGGCTGAGGGACACACCCTCCTGTGCATGAATTTCATGCACTGGGTCTCTAGTATTATATATTCTACATCCTGACAAACTATATATGCACTTATTGTGTATATCTTCTTTTATATGTCAATGGATAGTAGCAGCAATATGACATTAACATTTTTTGAAATATAAGGCAACACTAAAATTTGACCTTTTCCAATGATTTTCATGGATAGTCCATCTTCTGAAAGAGAGTGGAAGGTAAAGGTCAGATGGCTGACTCACAGCATACTGGAAAGGTTAACATGAAAGCACAGCACTACCCATCACTTCTCAGGCTGAGAGACGATGATGCTTGAACTGACTTTGGTCTGAGATTGTTCTTATGGTGACATGAAAGTCTATTTTCAAGGACAATGATCAGGACAAAATGCAGGGCAGTGAAGTGCAAGACTCACCTAAATGTCATCACCAAGGTTTTCTTGAATGATTTAAGAAAGCTAAATTCACACTGTCCTGAGCCTGTGCTAGAGGACATGACTGTCTGTCCACCCATCACACACTGTTCCAACAGTTCAGTGGGAAAAGCCTATTTATAGCATGGATACTGGAAGCAGAAGAAAGGAGAAATTCTTAGATTTTATACATACCATTTTTTCTCTGATTTTTACTGCAAGGCCCTAGGTAACATACTTGAGGAATACTATGACTATTATAAATATACTAGAGGTCCAATGCATGAAGTTTAGTGCATGAAAAGGCTTGGATGCCAGCATCACCTTCACTATGACATGGAGCTGCCTTCCACCTCTTGCCTTGTTGTATCAATTTTCATATTCTCTCCTTATTGGCTGTGGGTGCCACCATCTTTGTCATGGAGTCACAGTCAATTTGCATATTCTGTCTTTATTAGATAGGCCTAGAGGCCTGGTGCATGAAAATTCATGCACTGGAAGGGGGAGTCCCTCAGCCCAGCCTGCCTCCTTTCACAGTCCAGGAGCCCTCAGGGGTGGGAGGTGACCTAGACATCAGGGGAAGGCAATGCCCCCATCACACCTCTGCTGCTGCCATTGCTAGAAGCACAAGTCTCAGTCAGCCCCAGTTACTTGAGGGGCTAAAGGGACTAGGATTCTGGAGGCAGGCATGCAGAGTGGCCAGACGCGCCAGGAGGTGGGCCCAGCTTTGCTGCACATTTGTCTTCTTTTTTTTTTTTAATTAAATCTTTAGTATTCAGATTATTACATTTGTTTCTCTTTTTTCCCCTCCATAGCACCCCTCCACCCAACTCCCACTCTTCCCTCTACCCTTACTACATTCCCATTGACCTCATCCATAGGTGTATGATTTTTGTCCAGTATCTCGCTGTATACCCCTCACCCCTTTCCCCCTGAGAATTATCAGTCCACTCCCTTTCTGTGCTCCAGATTCTATTATATTCATCAGTTTATTCTGTTGATAAAATTTTTAATTCACTTAATTTTTAGATTTACTTGTTGATAGATATGTATTTGTTGTTCATAATTTTTTATCTTTTACCTTTTTCTTCTTCCTCTTCTAAAAGAGTATCTTTCAGCATTTCATATAATACTGGTTTGGAGTTGATGCACTCCTTTAGCTTTTTCTTATCTGTGAAGCTCTTTATCTGCCCTTCAATTCTGAATGTTAGCTTTGCTGGATAGAGTATTCTTGGTTGTAGGTTCTTGCTATTCATCACGTTGAATATTTCTTGCCACTCCCATCTGGCCTGCATCGTTTCTGTTGAGAAATCAGCTGACAGTCGTATGGGTGCTCCCTTGTAGGTAATGAACTGTTTTTCTCTTGCTGCTTTTAATATTCTCTCTTTGTC
>PVJN01016534.1:0-42216 GCA_004026805.1 Lasiurus borealis
CTGTGGCCAGGGGCAGTTAGGAGTGAGCTGGCCGGCAGGCGGAGTGATTAGGGGCAATCAGGCAGGCATGCAAGTGAGCGGTTAGGAGCTAGCAGTCCTGGATTGTGAGAGGGATGTCCAACTGCCAGTTTAGGCCCAATCCCTGTAAATTGGCAGTAGGACCTCCTTCGAGGGTCCCAGATTAGAGAGGGTGCAGACCCGGCTGAGGGATACCGCAAACCCCCCCCCCCCAATGCACAGATTTTGTGCACTGGGTCATTATAATGTGTGTGTGTGTGTTTGTGTGTGTGTGTGTGTGTGGCATGTTTCTCTTTTATTAGATAGGATATATAATGAGTGGCCAGATTATGTATTCAGAGATCTTTAATAACCTGGCCACTCAGCATAAATATCTATAAATTTATTCAGCACTCAATACCTTCTTTAGTTGAGGATTTGTAAAGTTACTAAAATCAGTGACTATTCCTTCCTTCATTAATCACCAAATGGGTGATTATAATTTATTGGAGGATTTCTGTTGCTAGACACCATTCTTTGCACTTTACACCTCTTAACTCCTTGAATGTTCACAGGGACCCTCAGAGAGGGCATGTCACTATACCTGTTCCGCAGGCGAGGAAGCAAGTGCAGACTTGCCCAGGTACAAAGCTCCTGCCTGGCAGAGCCAGCCTCACAGCCTACGAGCTGACACTCTCATCATCCGCCTCTACATGCGTGCAGTGAGCGGCACGGAGTGGAAATGGAGTCCCTGTGCTCCAGCCTCAACCAGAACTAGGGTCCTTGCACACTCTCTACCTCACTATCACTCCTATGCAGACGACCAGCCCCTGGCCACTCCCCTGGTGTAAGGTACCTCACTCCCCTAACCATCCCCCTGGTGTAATGACCTCACTCCCTAACCACCCCCCTGGTGTAAGGTACCTCACTCCCCTAACCACTCCCCTGGTGTAAGGTACCTCACTCCCCTAACCACTCCCCTGGTGTAAGGTACCTCACTCCCCTAACCACTCCCCTGGTGTAAGGACCTCACTCCCCTAACCACTCCCCTGGTGTAAGGACCTCACTCCCCTAACCACCCCCCTGGTGTAAGGACCTCACTCCCCTAACCACCCCCCTGGTGTAAGGACCTTACTCCCCTAACCACCCCCCTGGTGTAAGGGACCACACTCCCCTGGTGTAAGGACCTGCACTCCCCAGTGTAAGGACCTGCACTCCCCAGTGTAAGGACCTGCACTCCCCAGTGTAAGGACCCGCACTCCCCAGTGTAAGGACCTGCACTCCCCAGTGTAAGGACCTGCACTCCCCAGTGTAAGGACCCGCACTCCCCAGTGTAAGGACCCACACTCCCCAGCGTAAGGACCCGCACACTGGTGGTGTGGCCTGCACTCGGAGGATGTACCAGGGGAAAGACCTGCGTGGAGTCAGACCACACACCACTTAAAGCAGGGAATTCTGAAGCCCAGGCCTGTGGTACAGAAGGAGGAACAGGGCACCAGCCTCCGGGTAAGCAGCCCCTTGACCCCATAGCTCTGACCTGTGGGGCCTGAGGACCTGAGGACCCAGGCAGAAGAGGCCACATGAGGACCTCTAGGGCAGAGCCCAGGGCAGGAGCCCCGGGTCCAAGAGGAAGGGCAGCACTGCTCTGTGACAGTCTTACTCCCACATGACAAATATGGTGACCATCTCACTCAGCTGGCTGCGTGCTGGGAACGCTGCTCTAAATGTCTACTGAAGGCCCCGCTGGGTAGCTCGCTGGTTAGAGCGTTGTCCCAATACACCAAGGTTGTGGGTTCCATCTCCGGCCAGAGCCACATCCGAGAAGCAACCAATGGATGCTTGCTCGCTCTCTCCCTTCCTCTCTCTCAAATCGATAAATGAAATTTAAAAAATGTAAATGCCTACTGATGTAAGGTTTGAATTTAGTCAAATTTGAATTAATTTTAATAATATTGATATTCTATTACCAGTACTTCAAAAACTAGATAATGTTTTTAAGTCACCACCAAAAAAAAATAAAAAATAAAAAATCAGTAAAATATACAGAGTTAATATTATCCACCCCATTAGAAAAATAACAAATAAGAGGGGGACAACAGGCAGGCATCGTGTGAGAGCACCAGGACTGCACGCGCTTTAGGAAAGACAACCCTTCAGAAAACCAGAAGCACTCGTCACGAAAAGAGGTCTGTGGGGTCTAGAAGGAGTCGCCCCAAGATGTGCCTCAGTGGTACGCAGACTGAGCTAAAGGCAACAGTAGCTGCAGGCTCTAGAGCAGCGCTTCTCAACCTTTCTAATGCCGCGACCCTTTAATACAGTTCCTCATGTGGTGGTGACCCCCAACCACACTTCATAACTGTGATTTTGCTATTGTTATGAATTATAATGTAAATACCTGTGTTTTCCGATGCTCTTAGGTGACCCCTGTGAAAGTGTTGTTCGACCCCCCAAAAGGGGTCGCGACCCACAGGTTGAGAACCACTGCTCTAGAGAAACCTCTGCCTCTGCCTCAAGAATCTTATCAGAGGCCTAGCCCATGAGGGATGAGCAGAGACAACCTCTCTGACCGTCCACAGGGCAGAGCAGGGCAAACTTCTGTTCCTAACGGTCTGCTCTTCTTATCACCCTATGAAGACCCCCAGGCTCCTTCCCACATACTAGCTGTGGGTGTCCTGTGCACTCATGTTCCCTGTCTGTCTTGGAACCGCTCCTGCATGTGGGGTCCTGGCTCTCTCACGTATGTGAGGTTCCCATACACATGTATGTATTAAGCTAGGTCTTTTCTCTTGCTAATCTGCCTCCTGTCTAGGTGATGATGAGACCAGCCTTGAGGATGGAGGAAGTTTGTTCCTCCCACACATGTCACATCTGGAGCTTCCCAATGACAGCTTTTATATGACAACTACAAGCTTAGCAAACATATCAGAAACAGAGACCACAGTTCAGCCAGGTCGTGTTAAGGCCAAATACCAAAAACTACCATTCTACATATCACTGCCATCAGGGAAAAATACATCTTTATTGTTTTATTTTATTATTATTTTTATTTCTTTATTGATTCAAGTATTATATAAATGTCCTTATTCCCCCATTACCCCCTACCTCCCATTCATGCCTCCACATCCCTGTTGTCGAAAAATATATCTTTAGAGATTGCTGGTTCATTAAATTACTACTTTAAAGTCCCTTATCTCCTATTATCACAGAAAATATTCACCTGGGAAAGAAACCACCAATAGCAACTCACCCACTGCGAGGACAGCTTCCGCCTGCGTGGAGCCATGCTCATTGGTGGCTTCGCAGGTGTACTTCCCAGCGTGCTCCTCGGTGACCGCCTGGATGTACAGGGAGCTGGAGCCGCCCCGGGACATGACGAAGTAGACAGGCTCGGCCTCGAAGCCCCCGGATCTCAGCAAGTGCGACTTCCGGGATTTCGATCGAAGGACTTGAGACGGGTGGCTGGTTATCAGCCCATGCCTGTCATACCAGCGCATGACCGGAACTGGCACCCCGGTGGCATTACAGGACAGAGTCACAAAGTCTCCAGCTGCCGCCTGCGTACTTGCTGGGGCTGTAATTATCACTGGCTTGAGCCCACTGTCTGTTAAAAAAGTCATTCACATGAAAAAAACATTAAGAACATTATAGTATTACAGTGCAAAATAATTCCATCCTATTGTGTAAAAGTTCTCAATGTCGTGAGCAAGTGGCAGACAGAAACATCTCTTTTATACATGTTTCTAAACAGTGTTTTCATGCTCAACAGTGTGAAGAACACGATCATTCACCGAAATAGTGTTTGCAATGTCACACACACTTAGTGATACAGTCAGGATAGTAAAGAGTAGAACAAAGACAATTCCCTTGTTAGTTCTCTTCTCAACCTGCACCAAGTAAAACGCCAATAAAAAGTAGGATTTTTCACAGTTGTGGAGTCCCAGACATTTTCCACACAGACTTCCTGTCCTTCAGAAAGAAAGGAATGTGTATAATCTGCAGAGAGCTTTCCAACTGGTATCCTGTACACACTTGACCAACTAAAAATATAGACCGTGTGAAGCCAAGACCTCAGACTTTAACATGAAAAAGGTGTAAAGTGGTAAAAAAAAAAAAAACTATTCCCTCATGAAAACAGTCAATTTCTGATGGTGGGAGATGGGATTAGACAAACTGTAATAATAAAAGGGTAATATGCTAATTAGACCAGACATCCTTCTGGACAACCTTCCAGATGAAGCCAGGGCTGCGAAGGAGGCCCGGGTCCCGGGTGCCAGAGAGAAGCTGGTGCCAGCAGCCGGGGAAGGAAGGCCTACTCTTGCATGAATTTCATGCTTCGGGCCTCTAGTCTGATGATAAAAAGCCTGTGAACCCTGACCAGGTGGCTCAGTTGGTTGGAGCATCCTCCCATACACCAAAAGGTTGCAGGTTCAGTTCTCGGTCAGGGCACATACCTAGGTTGCAGATCCTGTCCCTGGTCTGGGAACTGTGGGAGGCAACTGCTTAATGTTTCTTTCTCACATCAATCTTTCTCTTTCTGTCTCTCTCCCTTCTTCTCTCTAAAATAAAAAATTAATGAAAATATATCCTTGGATGAGGATTTTAAAAAAAGTTTGGGAGAAAACTCTGTTCTGAGTACAAGTTGATAAACATATTTTTTATACCAAATCATGAACATTTTTATTTCTAAAAGTGGCACCAACTCTTTGCTTTTGGTCCCCCGTATTGTCGGGACTATTTCTTTTTATTTTTTAAAATATATTTTTACTGATTTCAGAGAGAAAGGGAGAAAGAGATAGAAACATCAATGATGAGAGAGAATCACTGGTCAGCTGCCTCCTGCACAACCCCATTAGGGATCGAGCCAGCAACCTGAGCATGTGCCCTTGAACAGAATTGAACCCGGGACCTTTCAGTCCGCAGGCCAACACTCTATCCACTGAGCTAAATCAATTAGGGCCTCGGAACTATTTCTAAATATGCCTACAATGGAATACTGATGACAAATGACATTTTCTCCAACATATCTTTCTCTTACTCTAGTCCAGTGGTCGGCAAACTGCAGCTGGCGAGCCACATGTGGCTCTTTGGCACCTTGGAGTGTGGTTCTTCCATAAAATACCACGGCCTGGGCGAGTCTATGTTGAAGAAGTGGCATTAGAAAAAGTTTAAGTTTAAAAAATGTGGCTCTCAAAAGAAATTTGAATAGTACTGTTGATATTTGGCTCTGTGGACTAATGAGTTTGCCGACTACTGCTCTAGTCCAGCTTCCTGCACTTGAGGGCAAATCAACATTTGCCATTATCAGATCTCTGAATTTGGTACTACCAGATCTCTGAATCTCTTATGTGTTAAATGCTATGTCTCACTAGTTAAAACCTACATTTTCCTGAGCGCTAATAACGCTGAACATCTTTTTACGTGTTTATGTGTCACATATTTTTCTTTAGCAAAATGTCTTTTGTCCATTCTTCTATTAGATCATTTATCTTTTTTTGCAATGGTTCAGGGTTTTTTGCATACATCACATACCGTTCTTATCTATTCTTGGGCCTTCGATCATCCATATAAATTTTAGAATCGGTTTGTCAAAGCCCTCAAAATATTCTGATTAGAATTTTAATTGAAACTGCAAGAATCTACAGAAAGACCTTGGAAAGATCTGTCGAAAAACATATTTTTTTTAATTGTTAGTGGCCGAAACCGGTTTGGCTCACTGGATAGAGCGTCGGCCTGTGTGGACTGAAAGGTCCCGGATTCAATTCTGGTCAAGGGCATGTATCCTGGTTGCGGGCACATCCCCAATAGGGGGCGTGCAGGAGGCAGCTGATTGATGTCTCTCTCTCATCGATGTTTCTAACTCTATCCCTCTTCCTTTCTCTCTGTAAGAAATCAATAAAATATATTTTTTTTAAAAATTGTTAATGAGCTGACTAATAAGACCGCTTCATGGACAGCCTGTCTGCAACGAGGAAGGACCAGGGAACATGAAGCAGTTCTGTGACGGTGACAGAATCATTCCCTTCAGTTAAATTTCCATCAGAACAAAAGCTTGTCTGAAAAGCAGGGTTTCCTATAATTAATCACGTGACCTAAACACTACCTTTTTCAATGTCAAGTCTCCCCGTGGACTGCACAAATCCAATCCCATTATCCGCCACACACTGATACAGGCCAGAGTCTTCCATGGTAACGCCACTGATTTCCAGTCCACTGTCTGCGGTGAGATGTCGTGGGGAAGGATGGATGGGCTGTGCATTATGAAACCAGGTTCGGTTGGGGGATGGGTTCCCACGAACCTCACAGGTAAAATGCACGGTGGCCCCCAGAGACACAGTCTGATCCTGCAGTCCTTTAGAAATTGAAGCGTGTTCTGAAAACAAAACACAAGTCAGATAAAATCTTCCCTACCAATAACTAGTTAAAAGCAAACCGGATTGTTTATTCACATTCTCCCATCTGCTGTGGGCAAGAAAAAAACTAGAAATGTATTTTAACTTTCCTTTCATAGGGTAAACCATATGTTACTAATATGTTATAATCTCTTTTTATAGCTCCCTCCACCCACTTAACTCGCCCAGTACACACACATACACATACAGAGTTTCTAATTTGGGGATTCGCTTAGCATTAGTTTCAGGTGATTTGTTTGAAATAAAGTAATAGTTTCCCTGGCTTTCAAACAAGAGCCAAAACAGAAAAACTTTTATTCAGAAGTTAAATTATTTTTTCTAGCCAATTCTGCTTTGAGCTTAAGTGTATACTGGCCAAAAAAACTTCCTTTAATATCCATCAAGTGACTTTTTACCTAAACAAAGTAAATCATGCACTGACATTTATAACATGTGCCCAAATTAAATGATTATGCTTATTAATCTAGTCCTAACGATCATTAAACCTTAAAGCCCATTTGCGATACACTTACATTAATTCCAGTATAACCTACATCAGGCCACTGTTGCAATTACGCACGTGCAGATTTACAAAAACTGTATTAAGTATGAAACCATTCACCACCTATTTTTTCTGATTTTCATGAAAACCTGCTTTGATAAAGGAAAGTATTTTCTGCTACTACACATGACAGTGAGACAGGGAGCTGAGAGAAAGGAACAGCTTTGAGATAAATAAAAGAGTAGATATAGAAAAATGTAGGTGAGCCGAAACCGGTTTGGCTAAATAGATAGAGCGTCAGCCTGTGGACTGAAAGGTCCCAGGTTTGATTCCAGTCAAGGGCATGTACCTCAGTTGTGGGCACATCCCCAGTTGGGGGCGTAATGGAGGCAGCTGATTGATGTTTCTCTCTCACCGATGTTTCTAACTCTCTCTCCTCTCCCTTCCTCCCTGTAAAAAAAAAAAAAAATATATATATATATATATATATATATATATATATATATATATATATATATAAAGAAATGTAGGTGAAACTAATGCAAATTCTATAAGCCAGATATAGTGAGAGCATTCCAAAAGGGAAAAGAAAATGAAATAGATTTCTTTTTGAGATGACATTTTCTAGTCAGTTCTCTGCCTCGGTTACTATTACTAGATAGTACACCCTGATAGTAGCCCAGAATATTCCATCCTACTGAATTCCAGTCTCCTTCCTCTGTGCCACTGAGAAAAACAAGCTTTGTGCTATGCAACCAGGTGGGGATGAGGCTCCTAAGAACGTCCAGGTGAGATGTCCTGCAACACCCGAAAGACCACCTAATTCAGGAGTCTGTTAGGAAAATGGAGCTTGTTCTGTGTTGGTGTAGGTCAGTGGTTCTCAACCTTCCTAAGGCCGCAACCCTTTAATACAGTTCCTTATGTTGTGGCGATCCCCAACCATAAAATTATTTTTGTCGCTACTTCATCACTGTAATTTGCTACTGTTAGGAATCTTAATGTAAATATCTGTGTTTTCTGATGGTCTTAGGAGACCCTGCTAGCTGTTCACGACCCACAGGTTGAGAACCGCTGAGTGTAGGTGTTTCCGGATAGGCCTCATTTCATTTACAGCTCCTGAATAGCCCTTCCATTCAAACGTCAGTTAAATCAGGAAAACAGCTTGACTTCAAAAAAATAAAAAAGGTCACTGAGTAGCGTCTTACCGAGTACATTAACCATGTAAGTCACGTGCTTTACGTCTCCAGACTTGCTTCCCACCACACAGGAGTAGTTGCCGGCATCCACAGGGTCAATGCTATCTGTGGCGAGGTGAGAATACAACCTCCTCCACTTGCTTCCCGCCACCGCGTCCTGACCGTCCTTCAGCCAGTGCACTTTTAGCGTCTGGACCCCACTCACCACACACTCCAGGGTGATAGGACTATGAGAGAGCACAGATAGCGCCTGTGACAGGCGCGGGTGAAGAATGTGAAAATCATCCGAGGGAGCGCCTGGAAAACAGAGAAAACAGAAAATTATCACGTCCCATCTCTTCCTTAGCAGTTCTGCGAGCCTTCCCGCCTGCCCATTTATCCTGCTTTCCACTACAAGGTCCTGTCTGGCAGTTAGGTCATTTGGAGCTGAGAATTAAATTAAGAGAGGGTGTGATCCTTTCGGGCTACTTCTGAATCAGCAGTTTGGAAATGGAGGGCAGGAACCGCTGCTTCACTAAGCTTTGGCTGGTGGTGCTACCTCGACTGAAGCACCTTGTTGTAAAAGTCAGGTCGGAGAGCGAAAAATCAGATAGGAAAGGGGACAGAGACCTATTTTTTTTTTTAATATATTTTATTGATTTTTTACAGAGAGGAAGGGAGGAAGGGAGAGGAATAAGTAAGTCAGAAACATCAATGAGAGAGAGACATCAGTCAGCCGCCTCCTGCACATCCCCTACAGGAAATGTGCCCGCAACCAAGGTACATGCCCCCGACCGGAATCGAACCTGGGACCTTTCAGTCCGCAGGCCTACGCTCTATCCACTGAGCCAAACCGGTCTCGGCGAGACCTATTTTTTCATAATTCACAGCCCTTCACTGGATCACCGCTAATATCAAGCTACATTTTCTCTATAATTTATTTTCATTTGAGCACAGGACAAAGTTCTCTACATGGCTTGCACTCGGTCATCTTAATCAAAATTCTCCTCTAATAATCATTAAAACGTGTTCAATACTATTCTACTATACACCTATGTACCTAATTTTTTATAAGACTTTCTTACGGGAAACAAACACGATCTCGGAGAGAAGTGAACTCTCATTTCCCAATCAGGGATGCTCCCGAGGGTTCTTCCTAGTTACCGGTATTCTCCCAAATACTTACGACTCACAAGGAGCTTGTGGCCAATGGGTTCGACTTTTAACTCATGTGTGACAGGGTTAAAGGCTGCGCATTTATACGATCCCTTGTCCTCTAAGGATACGTTCAAAATCTGAAGGTTTCCTGATGGAAGGATTAGGTAATTCTCTGAGGGAGGAAAGGAATGCACAGTTAGGCCTCTCTCTTTACAAAGGACACCACTGAAAGCTAAGCGATTCTGATAGTTCCGCTTTAAATTTAGACAGAAGAATCAGCAGCAAATAAGCAATGGAGGGGAATTAATTCATGAATGAAGGAAAGGAGAAATCAAGGCAGAAAAGAAAGAGTCGGTAGCACTAGAGTCACAAAATCAAGTCCATTGGAAACGATGGACAACAGGTCACTGGCTGGGAGCAGACAGGAGAAGCAGTTAGACAAAGACTCAGTGACCAGCTACACTACCCCGGGCAAACCGGCACCTGTAGCACCGATCACCCGTTCTCAGTCACGTCTATTCATTCCTTATTTTTCTCAGTGAACATGTACTGATGGCCCAGGCACAAGTGACAGAGCAATGAAGAGAGAGGACCAAGGTCCAAACTCATGCAGCAGACAGGCCAGTGCTGGGAACGGGGGTGACAGATAACCAACCAACCAATAAACGCATGTACAACACAAGGCTCTGGGGGAAACGAAGCTGAATACAGAGGACAGAGCAGCAGAGCGTACATTCTAGAAGGGCCCAGAGGGCGGTCTTCTCAGAGGAAGGTCTCTCTGAGCAGGGACCTGAAGGAGGGGAGAGAGTGAGCACAGGGAGTGCAGATTGTAATCATTTCTCCTTTCCTTCCCTTGACTTCTGAGAGTGGAGAACACGCATGCAATGCATTTTTCTACCCACAATCCCCAGCACACAGAGCTTAACATCAGGTCCTTTAATGAACGTTTGACTTGGGGGTGCCATTGGCTTTTCATGAAAACGCTCACCTGTAGAATGCCTCAGCCACTTGCCCCGGATTTTATAGCGCACCTCGGCTTTGGGGTTGCTATCCGGTACCTTGCAGCCAATGAAACCAGCACTTTTTTCTTCCGCTGTAATAACATGCTTTGTGGATGAGTCAAAATCTCCAAGAACTAAAATAAATAAGTAAATAAATAGATAGATAGATAAATAGATAAATAAATAGAAATCAATAAATGTAAATGTGAACTCTCTTTCCCAAAGGTAATTTAAAAACTAGTTAGGATAGAGGTGCGTGCCTGAGGCTAGAGCTACGCCCTGGCACCCTTTCCCAAAGACATCGAGAAAAGCAAACCGCTCTTACAACCTTAGGGAGAATTATAAAGCATAACTGTTTCCATGTTGTCAAGATAGATCCTTCTCGATCCAGGCCATCAAAAACTGACTTTCCTCTGCCCGGCCAGCATAGCTCAGTGGTTGAGCATCGATCGATCCCAGGTCAGGACACATACCCGGGTTGAGGGCTCGATCCCCAGTAGGGGGTATGCAGGAGGCAGCCGATCAATGATTCGCTCTCATTATTGTGTGTGTTTCTCTCTCTCTCCCTTCCCCTTGCTCTCTAAAATCAATAGAAGTATGTTTAAAAAAAAACAAACTGACTTTCCCTCTGCATCATTCTTCTGTTTGCAGCTTCTCATACTCAAGACATGGAAGGACATGGAAGAACAAAGCTGCCTGTCACGTGGGTGATCTGGATACCGTATACCGACTGGTCTTAGGCCCTCTCCGTGTAAGTTACCGCAGGCGCAGGCTGCAGGGAAGCCCATTACTCCAGTGCCGCGTGCAGTCGGCAGCCTGCCACCCGCCCGCTCTCCAGTGGTGTGTCCTGGAGCAGTCCACGGGTCACAGCTCTACACAAACATTTGCTCTTCTCAGTTATGACAAACTCGCTACTCCCGGGGAATCCAGATCTGCTCTGTAAATAGGGGTGCCTTTGCAGAGACGGTTTCCCTTGCTGGAAGCCATCATTGTTTGAAAGGCCGGAGCTTACTAAGAAAACTGCGAAGTCCAGATTTTTCCCTGAGCTCAACACTCGACATTCCTTTCTTTACAGTCAGTTATTATTCTCCTGTTTCTTTAGCCTGGTTTCAATTAAATCAATTAAAATCACTCAGTGATCAGGCAAATAAAACAATTAGATGCGAAAGAAAGATAAAGAACTGCATTAAAAACAACAACTGAGGGTCAGAGTAGACAATAGGTTTTTTGTTGTTGCTCATATTAAGGACTTTTAAATAGCAAGAAATTCAGAATTCACTTTAGAAGGCTGTTCTGTCTGTGTAAAAATTCACTTCCACACCCTTGTTACAGAAGGCTAGGCCCACAGAGGGTCAAATACATTTCCACCACGTTAAACACAGCCAGCGTCAAGGTAGGGATGAGAACTCCGGGTGTCCTCCTCCAAAACCCCAAAGTGCAACCCCTGATAGTAATTCCAGGAAAGCCCGTGTAAAACAGGCACAAAATCAAACTCACCTGCAATGGACACCGTGGCAGGGCCGCTCACAACCGCACCGACGCTGTTGTTGGCGATGCATTGGTAGTGACCCGAAAGCGAGGGGTTGAGAGAAAGAATAGTCAGAGTCCCCTGATGAATCTTGATCTGCTCCACGTTTCTGTCCAGTCTTTTTCCATTATGCAACCACGTGATATGAGCAGTCACAGGCTTAGCAGAGCAATGCAGAACTATAGGTCCGCCGGGTTTCTGGACAGCAGACAGCGGCTCGGAAATAAAATAAGGTGCCAAGTCTACGAAGGAACATTCCCCAGGAAAGGGAGAATGAAAAAGAAAATACATTAAAGATACTTCATCTCAATCGACGTAACTACAGGCCATCCTTTGCTTTATCTATAGGTGTTATGGTTCTTAAGGCTTGTAAAAGTTTTAGAAACTCTTAAAAAAGCCCATTTTTTTTCAAAGAAGTAAAGGCAACATGTTAACCTACAACTTAACAATCAGGGTACAATAAATAAGAATCCTTAAGATACAAATGAGAAATGGCAAGTTGCTCATTTAAGGAAGTAGCTTTTAAGAGATGAAAGTTGATTGACTGAAAAAGTGGCAATGACTTTCAAACTAAAAAGAAGTCTCTAACAGGTTACCAACAGGGTTTGACTTTTAAGAGCAAGTTATTTTAAAAATAAGGCCGTAGTACTTCTTTACCACCTTCCTTCAATATAAAATAATGTTCAACTTTTAAGAAAGTACAAGTAGAAAGGTAAGAAACCACAATGGACTACAAAGTGTGTCCTTTTTTTTTTTTTTTTTTGGATAGAAGGCTCAATAGGGCAGCAACCTTACTATTTTTATTTGGTATTTGGAATAGTTTCATTTGTTATGTCTATTCTCCCAGAACATGAGGGGAGAGAGGGTATTCACACACGTATCAAAACAGAGCTCTCTCTTCTACCCCAAAAAAGAGGGCAGAGGGCAGGAATGCTATTCCTCTGGCAGAATAAAATACTTTTAAAAAACCACACCAATATATTATTGATTCTATTCTTACAGAATATTTGATCAGAAATGAGGATTAAGTGCCTCTCTACTAAATCTGAGGTTGTTGTTTAGCAAAAAGAAAAAAAAAGTGCTAAAATCATTCATTCTGTTTTCTCTTACTAAATCCAGTATAGTTGTACGGTGTATTTAACAGAGGAAAAGCAATATTGCTTAACGAGCAACCATCAGTGTATAACATAATACATGTTTACACCGATCTAAAGTAAAAGGAAATGCCTGCGGGCCATTATTAGACTCGGGCTTACTGTACACACCTACCAACAAGCACATTTAAGCTTTTCAGTAACCGCTCGAGCGAGGTAACAAATTAGACAAGGTCATGTTAGACAATCCCATGACCTGGGATTTTAACCAAGTTCTCTCACTCCAAGCTGAATACCATTATATGCTGATACTAAAATTTGTTTTTGGTCGGTATGTAGTCAGCATTTTATTCCCGTTATAATTTCCAAATTCAGAAATTTGAAACATATCTCCTTACCGAAAAAGGCACAATTGCGAAATATTTATTTTTAGGGCAATAAAAGGCCTAAATTACAAGGACCATGATGGGAAGGCCTGCCGATGCCCAAGAAGTGCTAAAAGGTTCTGAAACTGCTAAGTTAATCAAAGTTTTACAGTTTGGTCAAATTTTACAAATGTCTTTAGAACCCATCACCACCAGCAAAATCCTGAAGTCGGGGTTGCTGTTTTGTTTTTGTTTTTAAATATATTTTATTGATTTTTTTACAGAGAGGAAGGGAGAGAGATAGAAAGTCAGAAACATCAATGAGAGAGAGACATCGATCAGCCGCCTCCTGCACGCCCCACAGTGGAGGTGTGCCCGCAAGCAAGGTACATGCCCCCGACCGGAATCGAACCTGGGACCTTTCAGTCCGCAGGCCGACGCTCTATCCACTGAGCCAAACTGGTCTCGGCAAGGGGTTGCTGTTTTAAGATGAAGAAGAGGAGACACTTCAGTTAAGACACTAAGGTTCTTCTGTTCTTACCTGAACTCACAGAGGAGCACAGAAGGGGAAGAGCGATGCACAGCAGTGTCTGTAAGGGCCCAGGATCCGGATGCATAGCGCCAGATTACGGACGCAGCAGGACAGGCTCCCAGAGCAAAACCCGGGCCTCGGCTCACTGCAACACATTCCAGGAAGAGAAAATCTAAGCCACAGGAAGAGCTGGCCTCATTGATCCGAATCGTCAATAGAGCTGCGGGCGTGATTCGTGTCTTCCCACTGACATACTAATCCCTAGGTTCTAAATGACAGTTAGAAGGTTCTTCCAAAGTGTTGGGAGACCTTTGATTATGCGGAATCCATCATTCCGAATGAATACATTCACAGCCTGTAGCGAGTTTATGTCTCACAAGCATCTACAACGCAACACAATCAAAATGCGTGCCTTTTCTACTGTGTTTTAAAGCAGGAATAACAGAGACAAAACAATAGCAAACATGTATATAGTGCTAAGTGTGGGGCAGACACCATTTCAGTGCTTTTTGCTCTATTAACTCCATCTTCACAACCACCCTATGCGATTGAAATTAGTGGTTTTCTTCCCTTTCTTCCCATGGGGACTCAGGCTCATGGACTGTTCCAGTTGAACACCAAGCGCAGGCCTTGGGGATGCAGCTTATTCAGCAAATGTGCAGAGCATCCAAGGACCACGGTGGTGAGAGTGGATGAGCAGGAAAAGGGCACAGAGCAGAGCTGGGCTAGATCCCATCCAGCTTTGAAAGCCAAGGTACAGATTCTGGAATTGAATGCAAAAGGAGGAAGGGACTAAGAAGTATAAACTGCTCGTTCTCAAAACAGCTCTGAGGATGTAATGTACAGCAACATCCATTCCATCTATTATAGGAAAATACAGTGGTACCTCAAGATACGAGTGCCCTAACATAAGAAATTTTTGAGATACGAGCTATTTTTGCTTTGAAATACGAGCAACATTTGAGATAGGAGTAATCGCGAGGATCGGCCGGCTACAGACGACCCACCAGTTTACCTCGACTCGAGCGTCTCATAGTTTCCCACGCCTCAAGGTTATGGAATGAATTAAACTCATATCTCGAGGTACCACTGTATAGTAAAAAGATAGTGTAAATAACTATATGTCAGATGGTACTAGACTTAATAGGGTAATCACTTTGTAAGGTGTTTGTGTCGAATCACTCTGCTGAATACCTAAAACTAATATAATATTGCATGTCAACTGTAATTAAAAAATAAATTTTAAAATGATTTTGGAATTTATTCCCAATGTGATGGCAAGCCCTTAGAGGACTTAGATCACGGGCTGGTGGGGACGAGACTGAAGTGGGCAGAAAGGGAAGAGGGCAGCCAAGTAAAATAAGGTCATCACGCAGAAGAGAGATAAGAATGTGGCGGGTAGAACAGAGAGTCAGCTGTGGAGGTGGTGAAAAGTAAGTGGATTCAGGACACATCCTAAAGATGGAACCGACAGAATTTGCTGAAGGCTTGGACATATAGAGTGTGAGATAAAGAGATGTGCCAAGAATAACGTAGTTGTGGTTTAAGAGAATAAATAATAGCTCTCTGTTTACTGAAATGGAGGAGAGAGGGAGGTGACAAAAGGGGTACGGTCAGCAGCGCTGTTTTAGCCAGTTAGGCCTCTCAACATTACGTCAGTCAACAATCACACTAGGAGTCTGGACCTGTGGAGTATCAGCTGGAAACGTAGATGTTAGACGTGTCAAAGCCATGGCACCGCATGAGCTCTCTCCAAGGAAAATGAGAGGAGAGGTGACGAGGTAGGAGCCCTGGGACATTCCAATCACAGAGACTGACGAGGGGGAAGAAAGGAGCAATGGGGATTGAAGAGAAGTCGTCAATGAATGTGAGAGAAATGGAGAAGAATATGATTTCGCGGGAGACAAATGGAGGAAAAATTATTCCTAGAAGAGCGATTAGCTCTCTCAAACACTGCTGAGAAGTAGAGTAAGATGCGACACCACCAGAAAGGTATTATGGAAATACTGGTGATACCGACAAGAATAATTTCAATAAAGAAGGGACTAGAGACGGCTGGTGGGTCCACAACCAATGGGAAAGGAGGAAATGCAGAAAGCAGGCGTGAGAGACCCCTTAAGAGCTTTGCTATAAACAGGCAGCAGAATACAGTGGTACCTCGAGATACGAGTGCCCTAACATACGAGATTTTTGAGATATGAGCCGTGGAGCGAGCGATTTTTGCTTTGAAATACGAGCAACATTTGAGATAGGAGTAATCTCACGGATCGGCCGGCTGCACACGACCCACCAGCGTCTCATAGTTTCCAATGCCTCAAGGTTACGGGACAAATTAAACTCGTATCTCGAGGTACCACTGTAATAGGGAGAACTGATGGAGATGAATGGCAGTCGAGGGAAGGTTTTTGTTTGTGGGGGTTCTCTACTATACAGAGTACAGCCATTTAGCAAAGCCTTCTTCTCTCTGCCAGACACTCTAAAAACTACAAGTAGCAATTTCAACTTTGTCCCGATCATGGACTGCCTTTCCAGTTTTTTTTCTTGCCGCCCTCCTTTCTACAAACGGAAGAGGATATTTTGGTACCGCTCAAAAGGGGCCGTCTGTATGAAAACATCTTTGGTTTATTTGAATTCTCACTTGGTTCAAGGGTAAGAACTGCCACACCACTGCTCAGCAGTCAAGGCAAAGTAAACATTCAAATAACTTGTTAACAGGAGCCACTTTCCTGAGAGAATGAGGACAAGGAGGAGTGTTCCTTCCTTTTGCCAAATCTCTCCTCAACGATTTATTTATTGAAAAGTGGTGAGAAAATTCCCGAGTCAACTTTAACCCCAGCACGTGATCTACTGGGTTACTTTACAGCTGTCCTTTCAAATGTCACAGCTCATTATTGCTGCCTAAATATTAGCACACGGGAATATCCTTTATTGACTCTCTCTTGCGATTAGGTTACTCATGACATGCTATCTGTTTTTAATTTAATTTTCTATTTTTCAATATAGTTGATGTGTGTTAGTTTCAGATGTACAACATAATAATTAGATTATTATATAACTTACTAAGTGATCACCCTGATAAATCTAGTACCCATCTGACACCATACATCGCTATCACATTATTGACTGTATTCTCTATGCTGTGCTTTTACATCCCCATGACTATGCTGTAACTATTACTTCTTAATCCCTTCACCTTTTTCACCCATTCCCCAGCCATCTGGCAACTGTCAAAATGTTCTCTGTATCTCTGAGTCTGTTTCTGCTCTGCTTGTTGGTTTATTTTGTCTCATAGATTCCACATAGAAGTGAAATCATCTGGCATTTGTCTTTCTCTGTCTTATTTTACTCAGCGTAATACCCTCTATGTCCATCCATGCTGTTGCAGAGACAAGATTTCATTCTTTTCTATGGTTGAGTCATATTCCATTGCATAAATGCGCCAATTACTTATCCATTCATCTCTCGATGGTCACTTAGGTTGCTTCTATATCTTGGCTACTGTAAATAATGCTACGATAAATACATGGTACATTTTCCTTTGCGTGTTAGGGGTTGGGGTTTCTTCATAGAAAAGCATGAGCCAAGACAGGCTGTTTGTATGGAAAAGCCAAAAGATGGATGAGTTCAAGTCTCCAAGAATCGCCAGGGCAGAGTGAACCACGTTAGCCAGATTAATAAGAGAATCAGATATGGTACCTGCCTGCCGGCCCTGTGGGGAGAGGGCTCAGCAAAGTAACAATTGCCTCTGCCAGCACTTGTCTGAGAAGCAGCTAGCCCTTCATCCTCACCAGAAGCTAGATCATTCAGTTCCTCCCCATAAGTCCCTGATGTACCCTTTCGACCTGCTCTCCCAGTGCTGGAGCTCAGAACAAGAGAATCTGAGTAAGCCCATGCATGGGCTCTTTAAAAAGAAGTACACTTGGGACCCCAGTACCCTTCTATCTCACTGAGCCATAATCCTTGCTGGTCTTCAAAGCCAGAGTTAGGGGGACTTGCCTTCCTGACACTGGAACCCTAGGCGGGGCCCCCATGTGAGGCTGGGACCACTGCCCTCAGTAGAACTTCCACAGTCAATATATCCCTTCTAACTTTTAACCACCACATGTGGGTTTGGGATCAGCTTGTTCACATCTCTGCCCCTCCAACTAGTTCTTTTTTTATCTTTTTAAATATATTTCATTGATTTTTTTACAGAGAGGAAGGGAGAGAGCTAGAGAGTTAAAAACATTGATGAGAGAGAGACATCGATCAGCCACCTTCCTCACGTCCCCTACTGGGGATGTGCCCGCCACCAAGATACATGCCCTTGACCGGAATCGAACTGGGGACCTTTCAGTCCGCAGGCCGACGCTCTATCCACTGAGCCAAACTGGTTTTGGCTCCAACTAGTTTTAATGTGGCCTCTTCTTTATATCTTTAGTTGATGGGTTTCAGGAGAACAGAGTCAGTTAGATTTAAGGTGGTTCTCAATGATGATTGCTCTTTAATTTTGATGTGGTTGTGACAGGTCCCAAGTACCACATTTACCCATCTGTTATCTTAACCAGAACTGCCACACACTATGCATTGATTTTGGAAGTTGGAAAGAACTTACAACCATAACAATCACTTACTAAATATTTGTGAACTTGGTTTATGTTTATGAATGGCAAACTTGCTCAGTCTGTTAAAGAATTATGATAATGAGAGTAAGGCCCCGAGTTTTATTGTTATATGGGTCAGGTAGTTTGAAATTACATTCAACAGCCACCAATAGCAACCGGGGGCCAACCTCCCAAATACATACTGCTGACCACAAGGAGGGTTAGATGACATATAAAGCAGGGTGTATCCATTAGCACTACTGGAAAATTGCTCAATGCTCTGTCACTTTTAAAAGTATTCTCTGTTGAGCCGAGACCGGTTTGGCTCAGTGGATAGAGCGTCGGCTTGCGGACTGAAAGGTCCCAGGTTCGATTCCGGTCGGGGGCATGTACCTTGCTTGCGGGCACATCTCCACTGTGGGGCGTGCAGGAAGCGGCTGATCGATGTCTCTCTCTCAAGGATGTTTCTTGTAGTGATTGAAATTGGGAACTACTGAGGAATCCCCTCACGGCTAGGCTTAACACTTCCTCCCCTAAAGCCAGGCCTGCAAACTATTAAAGAAGGGGGAGGGGAAGGTTCAGAATCAGGGTTCTGATTAACTGCAATCTTGAGCCTATTATCTTCGGCCAGACCACAACACCTGACCTGAGTCAGTTGGGTTAACTAGGTCAAGCAGCCTTGATAGGAACCTCCTGGGTTAGCCGGTCCCTTGCTGCCTGAGAACCAATTGGAGATTGCCGAGTCAGCATCTATGAGCCAATAGGAGAAGGCAGAATGGGTATAAAAAGAGGGACTGCCCCTTTGTCGGGGCTCTTACCAGGCGAGCCCCTGGCAGCCCGGCGGGCAGGCCCTACCTGATATGACATCGTCTTTAAACCCTGCGTGGCAATCCCCGACGCACCGCCATGATGCCCAGGGAAGACAGGGCAACCTGGAAGTATGCAACTGGAAGAACCAGAACCCTCCTTTCTCGCTCGCTTCGTCCAGAGAAGTAAGTTCTACCAGAGGAGCCAACATGTGATACTGTATGTGTGACCAGAGGAGCCAACATGTGGTACTGTATGTGCGACCAGAGGAGCCAACATGTGATACTGTATGTGCGAACTTTGGAACATGAAGTCATTGCTTCTATCGAATTGTCACTCTGAGGGTGAGGGTTCTCAGTTGGTTTGAAGAACACCAGCTGATGCTGGTTCTCTGCTCTGTGGGCCCAGGAGAGGCTGCCCGGGGCCGGGCCAGTGAGTGAGTGATGTTGGCTAATTCTGGTGAGCCGGGTTTGCTGTGCCGGAAGTACCCATCAACCCACCTGGGATGATTGTCAGTAGCTGGTGAACTGTGTGGATTGCAAAGAGGGCATCATGGAGAGCGGCTCCGGGGACAGAACGGCCAAGGTATGGTCTTTGGCCTTAAACCGGCTTGGCCAGTGCTTACACACCATCCAGACTGAAGACCGAGTCTGGTCCACTGCACCCTGAGAATCTGGGACCTCAACAGTGGGCAGCTGATGACGCACCTGGGCAGTGACTTTCCCCCAGGGGCTGGGGTGCTGGACCTCATGTATGTCATGTTCCTGGCCTGTAGCTATGACATCTATGTTCGATACTGGGGCCTCCGAGCCAGCGTCTGGAAGTGTCATGGAGTGGGAGGAGCCCCACGCCACAGGTTCCTCCTACTACGGGGTTGTACGAGTGTGGGACCGGCGCCAAAGGGCCTGCTTAAATCGAGATGTGGGATTCCTGTTTTGTTACTGTGGTGGCGATCCAAAGTTCGAGTCTTGCTGGCCAGCCCTGATGACACGCCTTCCCGCTGACGTCGACACCCCTGAGCAGCCCGGTGTATTGCCTGCACTTCATCACGTCCTGGACTTTCAAAACCCATGACAGGCAGGGCCATCCCAGCTGTGGGCCAGGGAAGCCAGCTACTCAGGGACCTCTCTTGCTTGGAGGGTGCGTGATGATGCTCCCCACCTGCACCCATAGTACTTGTCTGCCGAGCTGACTGCCCTAACTCAGGCACTCTGATGGGGAAAAGGAGCCAGGCTGCTGCGTCAGCTAAGGTTTGAGCCCAGATTCGAATCTGTAATAAATCTAGGTGAGTCCAGATTCGAATCGGTAATAAACTTAGGCCTGTTTGAATTCGGTTGGTCTTTGTGGTCTGTCTTGTGGGGACTCGCTCCGTTACATTCCTAACTTTCTAGCTCTCTCCCTTCCTCTCTGCAAAAAATCAATAAAATATATTAAATAAAAGTATTCTCTGTCGAAAAAGGAAACTCGATATTAGTATAAATACTATTTGACTAGCAAGTTATTGTAAACATATATAATATATATAAAACATATATGTAATATATATAAAACATATATATAACACTTATATGTAATATATAACTACATAAAATGTACATATTTACATTTTATATATTTGTAACTTATGTATAAGTATATATGTCCTGCATTGCCCTACTAAATGAACAATTTGTTTGACTAGTTTACCACAACTGAGGAAGGTTCCTGCCATTTCATGGATCTATGGCTTTAACATGCATATCACCTTTGTTACCCATAAAAATTTACCTTAGCGAGAAAACCACAATCCTAATCTCCTCTGCATAAAAGCTTCCCATCCCTCTCTTGTCCTCTTTTCTGATTAGGAAACAGCCATGGTAAGTGCGCCTCAGCCCACTCCTCGTCACTTCAACACATAACTTGCTGTTTGACCTCTGTCTAGTGCATTTAACATTCAAATATTCTCGTGCACAAATTAAAAACAGAATTCTGATTTCAATCATACCAAATGGACTAGAATTCTGATTTAATCACACTTACATTGTTTTAGATTTCAGTGTTTTTTCCCACTTAGAACTTTTTTTAAAGCACCCAATGTGGTTAACAGAATGTCAGGTACATAACATAACACAATATTCAAACAAAATATTCAAGTTTTTTTCACATATTCTATAATGAATATGTTACTTTTAAAAAAGTTAACATGTTTCTACAAATACTCATTGACAAAAAAATCACATTCAGCATAGAAAATGTGGACTACATAAATATACAAAAAAATTAAACATGAAATTTCCATCAACTAAAGATAACACATCAACTTTTTGTTGCTTTGCCTTCTAATCCTTCCTATATGTGTATATTTATATAACTGAGATAACATATATGCAAGTTTTAAATCTTGTTTTATTCATTTATCTAATGATTTTTATTTATTAAAATTATACTTAAACATAATTTGTAATAGCTATAGATATTTTATTGAATGTACTTTAATTTACTTAGCTATTCCCTTCTGGACAGTTAGCCTACATTTTTTAATATATCTATATATATATTTTTTGCTAATACAGATAATGTCACTATGGATATCTCTGTCCATAAATCTTAACCAGCCTAATTATGTCCTTAGAATAGATTTTTTTTTTTAAGTGGCATTACTGGGTCAAGGAGTACAAACATTTTTAAGACTTTTTATAAATAGTCAAATTGTTTTCCAAAAAGAAAAAGACAGCAATGATGTACAACCCTAACCCCAACAATCACCAGCAACACAGTGTGGAGGGACTCTCACTCATTGGCATATAGTTTAGAGCCCTACACTGTGCTAAGCAAAGAGTGAATATAAAATATGAATTTGAGCGATTAATTATTGTATTGATCATAAAGCAACATTCACTATCTAATCTAGCAAGGCTTTCTAACAATATGCTAAGTTTACACAAAGGTAATGCAAGGCTCTGGCCACGTAAACTCAACTGGTTGGAGCACTGTCCTAATATACTAAGGTTGGGGGATTCAATCCCCAGTTGGGGCACATCCAGGAATCAACCAATGAATGCATGAACAGGTGGAACAGCAAATCAATGTATATGTGTGTGTGTCTCTCCCCTCTTCTCTAAAATCAATAAATAAACTTTAAAAATATAAAACAGTAATGCAAAAAGAATCAGCACTGTCCATGCCACATTTATCAAACCTTGTCAATCTGAACATTCAATTATAAAAAATATCACGGATAACAAAAATCTCTTTTTCTCCCAAATTTACTTTACAGTAGGATAGGGGATCACTGTTATACTGTGTGATTTTAATTTATGACATGTATTTCTCAAAAAAAAATTGTATGCAGAAATTGCTGACACTTTGGGCAGTATTTGCTAGCATTCAAAATAGTAAATAGTTATTCATTTCAAAACTTTATTCTCCCTTCATTAATGCTTTTGTCCATGAAGCACATATATTAGTATACATCTACTTCCCTGAATTACTGGAGGTAGTAACATAACTCATGGGGTTGGATTTATAAATTGGTTCAATCTTGCCGTACTGTTGCACTTTGGCAAAGACCCAATCAATTCCCCAGGTGAAAACAGAACTGTTAAGACTTATCCAACTCACTGGCCTCAGAAGAAATGAACATGAACACAGGGAAGTTCTTCTACCTCCTTCATATCTGCAGAGGAAGTTGATAGCCAACATAATTCTATTATTTTCACTGCAGTTCTTTTGTTTATGTTTTTATTGGTTTTAGAAAGAGAGAGGACAGGAGAGGGAGAGAGAGGAACATCCACGAGAGAGAACCATCCACTGGCTGCCTCCTGTATGCCCCCCTACTGGGAGTCAAGCCCGCTATCCAGGCATGTGCCCTCAAGGGGAATCTCTCAATGCACAGATGCTGCTCAACCAACTGAGCCACACTGGCCAGGGCTCTCTGCAGTTCTAGTTCTGAGTAGCTGATGTAAGCGTCTGAGAAGATGCTAGTGGTCACTTTGCTCTGAAGAAAGAATCTGGTAGTAGAGTCTCTCCAAAAAAAAAGAGTAGGGTACCAAGAAATCAAAACAAAATAAAACAGCTAAGTGTAGTGCCCCATTAAACCTACAGATCAGCCAATACCGGTTTGGCTCAGTGGATAGAGCATCGGCCTTCGGACTGAAGGGTCCCGGGTTCGATTCCGGTCAAGGGCATGTACCTTGGTTGCGGGCACATCCCCAGTAGGAGGTGTGCAGGAGGCAGCTGATGGATGTTTTTCTCTCATCGATGTTTCTAACTCTCTATCCTTCTCCCTTCCTCTCTTTAAAAAGTTAATAAAATATATTTAAAAAAAAACACCTTACAAATCAGGGGACAACCCTCTCTGCATGTGGAAAACATCTGGAGAGCTTCCCACCTTCAGATGTCCCCAGTACTGCTCCTCGAGCCCTGGCACGAAGTTGCTCCAGAATAGCGGGCATTTCCTGAATTACTGGCCCTTAAGTCTTCCCTTCACATCAACACTGAAGGCAATTTGTCTTATTCAACAAACTATACTTTTATGCCATCCCAGGCTCTGAGGCATTTCTGCTGGCAAAGGGAAGCTAAAGGTAATAAGAGAGGAAATACTTCCCTAACATTTACTTAACTTATTGTTCGGTGGTGAACTTAATGCTTTTATAACCCTTCTTCAACACGCTGCCAGAATAACCCTCTGGGAAAAGTCTTTCCTGAATTTCTAGATTTGATGCCTTTGTTTTTGAAGCAACGCCCTGGCTTTGCGAAGGACAATCTAAGCTGTCTCTGAATTTTCCGCTCCCTCTGCTCCGGTATCAAACTTTGTTAGTTTTCTTTCGGGATTAGGCACAACTGTGATTAACTTGTGAACAATAACTTGGATTTGGGACTGGGGTTGGTCTTCAAAACAGAAACTTCTTCAAGTTCGTTTCCTTTTATAAAGGCATCCCGTTCTGTATAAAACAGTAATGTCCTTCTTTAAAAGAACTGATCCTTATTTTCAGACAGTATTTCAAACTATGCTACTTTGCAACTATTGAGAAAAGGTGAGTTTTCTGTACTAACTACAAAAGAAAGAAGAAAACATGTCCACTTAAAATTTTTTATTAAGGCTGAGACCGGTTTGGCTCAGTGGATAGAGCGTCGGCCTGCGGACTGAAAGGTCCCAGGTTCGATTCCGGTTGGGGGCATGTACCTTGCTTGCGGGCACATCTCCAGTATGGGGTGTGCAAGGAGGCGGCTGATCAATGTCTCTCTCTCATCAATGTTTCTGACTTTCTATCCCTCTCCCTTCCTCTCTGTAAAAAATCAATAAAATATATTTAAAAAAAAATTTTTATTAAGTACTGATTAATTCAGCACAAGTTCAATTAAGGAGGTCAAACATGCTATATACGTTTCTTAACCACTGAGCAACCTTGATCTTGGTCACATCCAACTTTACATCTCCCGTCATCGTTTCCTTCATTCTGAATATCTGAACAATTTAGCGGGGAAGCTAATATTTCCTGCAGGCTTCTCCAAGAACCCCGATTTTCCCAGGAAATATTCACTCACTCAATTAATTCCATACTAAGGAGGTCGATTCTGGCCGAGAGCCTGAGAGGGGTACAGAGATAAGATGAAAAGTCACAATTCTTGAACTTGAGGCTACTGTAGCCTTAATTGAGAAAAGAGGGAGAACATAATTAACTTTGGAATAAAGAAAAGTGCCATACGTGCAATGAGAGGGTAAAAAGTATCACAAGAGTTCAAAGCAGATGGATTCATGTTTTGTTCCACACACTGTACCAGGTACGTGCCTACTATGTGTCAGGCGCTGTGCTGTGCTGGGCACTCAGCCATGAGCAAATCAGACGGGACCTCTGCCTCCCTGAGGATTAGGCGTTTGTATGGCTTCTTTGGGCAAAGATATGCCCATCGGTTTACATGACACCATGGTATTTGGTCAGAAACTACAAGAAGAATTTAACTGGCCTGCTGTAGGTGGATGAGCCCAAAACACGGTGCTTCATGGTTAGGGGCCAAGTGAGAGAGCACAGAGAGCATGTTCTCTCATGTCCCATGTGACATGCGTGTGAATATTTCCATCAGCTGGAAGCACTCCCAATGTTGAGCTTTTATTTTGCCAGGAAGGTATTTTTCTGTTCTGTAACTTTGTGGGGGCTTTTGTTTGTTTTTTAATGTTTTTATTGATTTTTTCAGAAAGAAAGGAAGAAAGAGGGACAGGTAGAAACACTGATGAGAAAGAAAACATCGATCTGCTGACTCCCCCAGGCATGTGTCCTGACTGGAACCAAACTGGTGACCTCTTGGTTCAAGGGTTAATGCTCAACCACTGAGCCACACGGGCTGGGCTGTACCTTTGCTTTTAGGGGCACGTGCACGCATGGAAACTATGTGCCTTAAAAGGACTTCCTGTCTACAGGTCAGGAAGACTTCCTGTCTCTCCATCCCCTGGGAAGGTCTTCCGCACCAGCCCTCCTTCGCCAGTCATCACCCTCAAGTCTTCTTTCTCCTTAAGGCACCATAAATTCACTGCAATGTATTCAGAACAAACTGTACTTATTTATTTTCAGCATATCGTCTACCACTTACACCAAATTGGTTTTATTGCTGAGCTGATGTCTTTTTCCATCTGTGACACTGCTTCATGCTCTTGGGTTGAAATGGACCCCATCATGACTTTTCCATCAACATCAATGGAAATGGTTGTTGCTAAGAGGCAATGCTTTTAGGAAATACAGGTGTTTAGGAATTAAAGGAGTTACCTGAGGGAGGGAAAGGGATCAGCACAATAAGGCTAGTACAGATGCTAGAGGAAAAACAGAGGGGTTACCTCCCCATGGCTAAGAGGGCTGAAGACTTCTCAGAGGAAGCAGCAGCCGGGTGGACCAATGGCTAAGGTCAGGTCAGGGCAGAGGGACTGAAAAGCAAGGGGAGGGGAGTGCTCCAAGCAGAAGGAATCGGGGGCGCGCAGAATTAGAGGGAGAAGCAGGGAAACGTGGGCTGGAAAGAAGAGTCAGAACAGGAGGACAGCAGGGAGTGAGAGTTAAGGTCACAGAGGTGAGTGAAAGCTTGAATATAAAAAACACACATTATAAATGAGGCTCAGCGGGCTGGGTGTTATCCTCAGGGGAGTACTGAGGCTTGTAGGCAGGCCAGGGACAAGATGGGACCTGTGTCTCTCCGCCGCCGTTCACGCTGCAGTGAGAAGCGTGGCTGGGGAGGGGAGAGAGGGGCACAGGCTGTGGGGAAAGAGGATGAGGCCTGTGCCAGAGAATGATCAGGGGACGCATTTAAAAAATCACAAATTATTCTTTAAGACACGCATATGTTTAAAGATACTTAAGAGGCAGAAATGACAGAACTTGGACAGGGAACGAGTAGGACTGGGACAGAGTTTAACCTCTTCCACATCTTTGGAATCCATTATCTGCCCACGTCTCCGTGTCCCCCGCGCTTCTGCCATAAATAAAGGGGGGAAGGCTGCCGTCCGGATCTGTGACTTGTACAAGCACGTAAGTGACATTTCCTACGACTGGAAATACGCGGGGAGCAGCTGTTGCTGGGATTTCGCTGTGGTTGCTTGGTTGGTTTTGTAATGCTCATCCGAGGGGAGTTTTTCCATTGATTTGAGAGAGAGGGAAGGAGAGGGAGGAGGGAAGAGAGGAAGAATCATCCAAGCGAGAGAGACATGGATTGGATGCCTCCCCACATGTGCCCGGAGGAGGGCTGGATAGGACCTGCTAATTGAGGTACACGTCCTTGACCGGGAATCGAACCCTCCACCCTTCCGCCCATGGGCCAATACTCTAACCAGCACGCAAACTGGCCAGCGCTGCTGTTGCTGTTTTGACGGTGGCAAGGGATGGAGGGCGCGTATCCTAAGGCATGGAGCTAATGAGCCGGGGTGGACAGAAGCGGGACTCGAAGAAATCTAGCAGGCAAGCAGCCAGGAGGCCGGACTTCTTGAGACTTAGAGGCAACAGCAGAACTGACTCACTACTGAGAAGGGGGGCTCAGGCTGAACCCCCAAAACACCACATTTGAAGGGCTAGCCGTTCCCCATTCAAAATCACTCCCACTATCAATACTGCTAACATATAAGAAGTTTGAACACAAACGAGCAAAGACATCCCGGGGACGGGATCGCAGAGATGTGTTTTAAATGAGCCACAGAGCGCCACCAGGGTTCACACACATCTATCTTTCAACTGCAGTTTGGGGCAATCAGACACATTCCTCAACCACCGCCCCTCCGCCATCCGGGGCCTTTGATCAGTGACAGTCTCCGTGCTGTCCACATGGGGTCCTGAAAGACGAGAGGAGCAGCTGGCATCCATCCCTCAGTGATTTCACCCCAACGGGCAGGGGCAGAGGAGGGTGAGAGCAGCGGCAAAGAAAGCGCTACCATAAACCTAGTGGCAACAAACACCCCATCCAGAGTCAGCATGTTCATCTCGGGGTTCTTCCCGTTCTCTCAGAACCCCTTCGAGCAGCCGTGTGCAGCGGACAGCTCAGAGGCGGCCGGGGGTACATACAGAACCAAACCTCCAGTTCGGGTCAGCAACCTGCGGCTCTGAATGCCCTCGGGATGCAATGCGGCCCTCGGCAGTACCCTGCGTTTTGAGCACTTAATGATGGTGCCATCATTCAGATCAACTTAAAGAGCGTTGACACCTACAGGTTTCACAACCCTCCCCCACGCCCCGAGTCTCAATCGGGTCAGTCAAGCAGACAAACCCTTCACTGCGGAGCGTCAGACGCGGAGGGGAAAATGGAAGTGACTGCGAGTTATGGCACCAAAGAGGCCAAATGAGCAGAGAAGTAATCAACTCCACATGAGCCGCTCCGGCCCCAACACAATGAAGGGCCCGGGACTCACCCCAGGAAAGGTCACCGGGATCAAAGGTCACGAGCAGAAAAAGGCAGCCGGGAAGGGCTGCCGGCTGCAGTGGGAGCCAATGTGGTCCCAATTACACACCAGAGAGGGGGAGCGGGCGAGCGCAGAGTTGGGCGCATCTGTATGTTTCACAAAAAAAGCCAAGGGTTCCTGTTCCACTCTCTTCCGAGGAGAGATTTCCTCCTCCTTCCAGAGCACAGGAAAGCGGGAACTGGGGAGATAAGATAATTCTGGAATCCGCAGCGAGTCCTACAGGAGCCCGACAAATATTTCAAAAAAGCACAGCTGCGCACAAACGGTGACATTCTACAAAGCGATTTGGGATCAATTATTAAAAAGACAAAATGCAGCAAGCTGCCAGGGGATTGCTTTTGCAAGCAGCACAGAGTCAACACTTGCCGCCAATCCAACACTCAGCAGATTTTCCAGTTTGTCATTGGAACTGGTTTCCCGGGAAAAAAAACAAGCGTTATGGTAACCACAAAACAAACGCTAAAAGCAACGTTTTCACGTTTGCCGGGAACTAGCGAAACCTGGACGGACATCTGAAGAGCCAGGCGGACATTTGGCTCCACTCCTCTGCTGGAGAATGGAAAGGAGGGATGTGAAGACATGTGAAAAAGAGCTCCAGATAAGTGTGTGTCAGGTGATAAAATTAATACAGGCCTTCGCTCGGGCCTCACCAAATGAAACACATTTTCCCCTGGCAGTTACCAAAGACTCACCCTCAGGGGGTTTGGTTTTAATAACAAGGAAATCAAACCATGAAGTATAGTCTAATATACACAGTCAAATATTGTGGAAAAAGCGAAATGAGAAAAATGTGAAATTTGGGAAGGCAATCTCTGCTGCCGATAAACTTGAGTCAATGCTGGCTGAGCAGTGGACCTGTCACAACGGTTATGTTACATGCTGAGTTACAAGGTCCCCGGAGAGCTGAAACATGGTGACACTAGATTCCTGGCTTCTTCCATCTTTAAACCCGGCTGCATAAAAATAACGGAAAGCATTGAGATGGCACAGGAGCCCCAGCTTTGCTGAAACTGGTGATGGGCATTAATTAGGTCAGACACACCTTCCTCGCGGCCGCCTGGAGCACCATAAAGAGTGTCCCTGCATGGATAACGGGACGCCATGCCCGGTTATGAGCTGACATACAGATCAACCGCAGATTACTAGACAGTCAGTACATGATGCCCACAAGTGGATTCATCAGTCTACAGGTAAGCAAACACACACTGGCCTGAAGAAAATTTGCATCTGGGAAACTTTGTGAGGAAGTTAAAATCGAAGAAATGATCAAGATACAATGTCCTGATGAACTAGGAAGTAGACAAATCAATTAAGATCACAGAATCTCTCTAAACAGCTCAAGACAGCATGAAGTTCTAGTCCACCTGAGGCTGAGAAGGGGTTTCAGCCTCAGTTCTAGCCTGTCTCTGGGAATGAAGCAAAGCTTGCTGGCACAGCTCTGCTGGGAGCACACTGCTGCGTGTGACATGACACTGGACCACAGTACACAGGCTGGCCGAAAGGAAGAATTCAACACTCATCCCGGAGATGCCCAGGTATACACACCACACATACACCACACATGCATACACCGTGGGAAAACACATAGCGGCAGAGAGAACCAACCTAGAGCAGGTGCATTATTCCACGCATGCTCCTCTGTGCAAAACTTTTCAGAAAATCCTTCGTTAATTATTTTCAGTGGCGAGGTATAAACCAGGCATAAAAGCCATTCTCGTTATGTTATGGTAACACCTGGTTTTTAACCCCATATAGTCTTAACTCTAACGTTATCACCCGATATATTCATTAATGGTTATTTCCAAAAAGAAACAAGAGAAAAGTGCCATAAAATAATCTCAAAAGAACTCCAAATTTCGAGGCACAATAACAGCAATGTGAGATTAACCAGACAGCTTCCAAGGTGACAGACTTCCTGAAAGACACAATGCTCACTCAGATATATGTCCTTATGTATTTCTTAGATTATTCACATTGCACTATACTCGTGTTTGCTATGTACACAACACTAGCCATCCCTGAGTCTGTAAAATCCATTTCCATACGCTGCTACATCCTACATCCTTGTGGCCAGACTCTTCTTTTAAGACTTGTCAGCACTGGCTGCCATTCACTACAGGAGGGGGCTGTTTTTTGATGTTTGTTTGTTTTTGGTGAGATGTAGAAGAGAGTTTTAGCTTTATTCTTTCCATAATGTCATAACATTTGGGCCTTAGACTTACAAGAATGCCATGGGCTGAGACCGGTTTGGCTCAGTGGATAGAGCGTCATCTTGCGGACTGAAAGGTCCCGGGTTCGATTCTGGTCGGGGGCATGTACCTTGCTTGCAGGCACATCTCCAGTGTGGGATGTGCAGGAGGCGGCTGATCAATGTCTCTCTATCATCGATGTTTCTGACTTTCTATCTCTCTCCCTTCCTCCCTGTAGAAAATCAATAAAATATATTAAAAAAAAAAGAAGAAGAATGCCATGGATTGGATCCTTTGCTCCATTTTGTAACATCTCTTTTTTCAAGTCATTTTCTGAGAGAGATGGTGAGCAGAGTTGGAATCTGCAGCCTACTCAGACAAAAAGCAGCATCTCGTGCACTTAGACAACAAAAATGCACTGAGTGGGAACGAAGTAAAATATGAAAACAGAGACTTTGGTTTCATTTCTGAAATCTCTGACATCTTTAACTCTTGGAGTATCTACATCTACATCGATAGTGATATAGAAAGATACATATATTTGAATTCTAAACTTTTTGAGATTTAAAAATGTTTCAAACAGTGACAGGAGTCCCAATTTTAAAAAATATTATTTTAAAATATATATTTAATAATTAAATATTTTTAAAATCTTTTAAAAAATGTATAGTTGGTGGTCTAGTTTTTTGTTTTGATAGTCTAAATTAATATATTTCTTTTTCCTGGAGAATGTTATGTAGAGCATTTGCTAATTTAGTATGGCTTATGTCCTGCCTACAAGGGTGGAAAAATGCTACAATTTTTTTCAACTTTAGAATTCCATAACAAACATTTTACAAGTGCTATGCTTAAATGAAAACACACACACACACACACACACACACACACACACACTTACTTAAAAGCCTGTATACATCTCTTATTTTAGTTTTGCCTCATCTTGGGCAAACTCAAAAAAAGACTATACTAATGGAAGAGAAAAGGGAGAAGCATCCCACAAAGGTATCTAAAATCAACAAAATTTCAGCTCTAGAAATTAAATCAAAAGCAACTGGTTCAGCACTTCAGTTTGCAAGCAATAAAAAAGTGTTCACTCAAAAAAAAAGCACCCTAGCTGGGTTCGCTCAGTAGTTAGAGCACCAGCCTGCAGACTGAAGGACCTCAGGTTCGATTCCAGTCTACAATCATAGAACCAACAGTGGGTAAATGGAAATCTCTACTTTTAGGATTATTATATGGAATTGTAGCTAAAACAAATAATATAGACTCCCTTCAAACACTTAGGACAGCATTACAGACTAAAATGTCAGGGTGGTTGTTGGTTTTGTTTTTTTTTATAAGGGGCTCATATCCAAAATTTATTATAAAGAACTTATAAAACTCAACACCAAAACAACAACAATCTAATTAAAAATTGGGCAAAGGACCTGAATGAAGAATCCTCTGAAGAGGACACAGAGATGGCCATAGACATGTGAAAAGATGCTCAATGTCACCAATGATCAGAGGAATGCAAATTAAAACCACAATTAGGTATCACCTCACACTTGTTAGAATAGTTCTCATCAATAAATCCACAAACGAGGGTTGGTGTGGAGCAAAGGGAACCTTGGGCTCTGCTGGTGGGAGAGCGGATTGGTGCAGCCACTGTGGAAAGCAGTGTGGAGTTACCTCAAAAAATTAAAAATGGAACTGCCGTATGACCCAGCAATTCCACTTCGGGGAATATATCTGAAGAAAACTGAAACACTAATTCAAAAGAAGATAAGCACCCCAATATTCATTGCAGCGTTATTTACAATAGCCAAGGTTATTTGGAAATAGCCCAAATGCCCATCAGTTGATGAATAGATTAAAAAAAAAAAAAAGCTGTTGTGCATTTACACAATGAAATACTACTCGGCCATAAAAAAGAAGGAAATGTTACCCTTTGCAACAGCATGGATGGACCTGCTAAATGAAATAAGCCAGTCAGAGAAAGACAAGTACCATATGATTTCACTTATAGGTGGAATCTAATGAACAAAATAAACTAACAAACGAAACAGAAACGGACTCATAGACAGAGAGAACAGACTGACAGCTGTCAGAGGGGAGGAGGACGGAGGTCTGGGTAAAGAGAGTGATGGATTAGGCACCCAGCACTAACCCACACAAAACTTATAGACAAGAGTTTGGTGATCACCAGAGGGGGGAGGGGGATGAGAGGAGGTAAGAGAAGATAAAAGGGGGATCAATGGTGATGGAAGAAGACTTGACTTGGGATGGGGAACACACAATAAACAGATGATGTATTACAGGACTGTACCCCTGAAACTACATCATTTTATGTTACCCCAACAAATTCAATTAAAAAAAAATAAAGAAAAATACCAAGTTTTTTATTGTACATAGTCATGGTTCCTGCTACATGACATGAACTTTCATGTAGTCAAAATCATGTAATAGCAAGCTGTGTTAAAACAAAATTCTACCACCCAATGCTATTACTGAGAAGGTAACTCTCGAGGAGGGGTTTTAAATATCCATGAGGAGTATTGGTCAAATTAACGGGTAAATAGTTTTATAAATTTTCTTAAAATCACTAAAATCATCTGTCCCACCTCTTGCTAACACTTTTTTTTTAGGTTCTGAATTTGGCAAATAAATAAGAAAAACCAAACACATTTTTAAAGCAATCTGCCACAATTGCTAATTTAATTTATACATACATGTGAGGTAAAGCAGTCATTCCCTGTCAATATCAGGCAATACAAATGTGCTAATTACTTGGACAAGTAACTAAGTTCATCTTTATGAAAAGGAGATATAAAGCAAAACGTTATGCAAGTATTGACATCAGAGCTGCCAGAGAAAGACTCAAGTGTTTCAGTCAGGAGCCTCCACACAACACAGTAATGCCACCTCCCCAGTGGGTAGCCCTGGGTCATGTGGGAGGCAGGACTCTGCATGCAGCATGGAAACCCTGGCCAGATCATTCCGACACGCAACCCCACCCTTGCCTCCTGCTTCCACTGAGGGAGAATAATTGGTCGGTTTGGAAACATACATGTGTTTATGCATCTTACCAAACACCTGTCCTATGAGATTAACTTTTCAAAGAGCAACAATAGCTACCAATTAGTAAGTTTATGAGGGAAAGATCTTACATATATTGCTACCGATCCTCACAATCTTATAGATATTATTTCCGTTTTACAAATGAGGAAATGGAAATGCAAAAAAGCTCTGATGGCCTCTCCAAGATTACACAGCTAATCAATGACAGAGGTGAAATTTGAACACGCAGTTCTACACATGGCTTTTTAAATAAAAATCCTCTTCAGGGCTTTTACAGGTTTGTTCTTCTGTCCGTTGACTTCAGTGTGAATCCACAGCCACTTCTCATTCTGAAAAGATTCTCAACCCTATCGGGGTGTTTGTTCTTTTTCTCTATTTCAGTCCACAGATGGATTTTTTAGAGGCACGAAAATCGTGGTGTTTTTTGTTTTTTTTTAATGTCACTGTTTCTGCACGGCTGAAACTCAAATTAGTGTCAGTTTACTCCGAATCATCAGGCAGACAATGAAGACACGCCATGAAATTGCAGTGGCCAATCAGCATTTGTGTTTTGGGATCATATATGTGACATGTGAAGGTCTAATGATGTTACAGAATGCTGTACAAAGAAAGTTTTGAAACAGGAAAAAAGAAAAGTAGGAGACATGAATTACTCTCGCTCATGCAGCACAACGTGCCAAATTGAAAAGCATGTGACACAGCAGATGGTTACACAACATTAGGAACACATGTACTGCGAAGATCCCACAGGACTATGGTTCAGCGACAATTGGTAAAGATGAATACATACATGCATTTCATTGCATGGTTTTAATGTTTCAGCATTATTTATCTGGGTAGATTTCCAAAGGGATGAGCCCACAAAATATTGGTACAATAGTTAAAAACAAGTTCATTATTAAAAAAATGAAAAATGTTAATCATACTTAAAATTAAGACTCAAATCAAATAGACAAGTGAAATATAAGATAAGCAAAGTATCTTCCTACTACTAAACTCAACTTTAAAATGTAAAAAAATTTTAAGATTATTAAGTTTGCATTTAGTTCATTTTGTATATAATTAAATGAGATCAGCAATAAAACTTATTTAATAGATATTAGGAATTCACAAGAAGTTTTCCCTTTGAAAAAGTTAGCAAAGGGTTACAATGACAGTTCTTCCTTGCTTTTGAGAACATGTTAATAAGGTGAGTTAGAAAGTACATCTCTTATAAGTGAAATTTTATTTTCCTGGTATTAAACTGAAGTATGTTTATATTGAGTTTGGGAGATGAGACAGAGAAAGGGGCGATCCCAAAGTAACAACAGTGAAATCTGGGCCAAGAACGTTGAAGATGGTGTTTAGCTGTTTGGGGATCCAAGAGTTTATCCAAATCTCACCATTAGCTATAACATACATCACTCAGCCTAACTGCTCTCTTTGCTAGGAGCCACATGCTGACCAACCCACGAGCAAAAACACTAATTCTAGCCTACTCCCACATGTATAGCCCTCCAAGTTTAACCATCACTCACTTTGATTTGACAGTCTCTAATGCCGCTATCTCATATTTTGTCAATGCCAGCCATCTTTAGATAGCAGTAACAACAACAGAAACAGCAGTTACTCACCTTCAAGAGGCACCGACCAAGTGCCAATCAGTCTATTTGTGGAACTAAATGAGATGACCCACCAGCCCGATGAGTTGCCACCCCATTATACAGATGCGGAAACTAAGGCAAGAGGTGGTATCACTAGAATATATGATGGGAGTCTGAATTTGACCCCAGACACTAATTCCAGAGTTTACTCTCATCTAACTCCTTACGATACACTACCTGAAAATTCCCTGGTTAACAAAATTCCACTTACAGGACACTAATTCATTCTCCATTCCATCTTTTCATTAATTAGGAAATCCCATATGCTAAATTAGTTTCAAATGGGGGAGTGGTCTTGCAGTCCTTCACTCATTTCTACTGAACAGTATATGAATAATAAAGTAGAAATGATCTTCTTTCAACAGTCCTGTATATAGACTGTTGCCAAGAACAGCTGGCATATTCCAGTCACACACTCAATAGCGCGGATATGCCATTACAAAGATGCACATCATTTTCATAGAGTTAGAAAGCAAGGGGTTAAAAATGCCTTAAATGAAAGGCAAGAACTTCCAAAGAACTCAGAGAAAATTTTGTAGGATAAAAATTGTATTCTAAATATAGAACATCAAAGAAAAAACCAAGTTCTGAAATATGTTAAAACATGAATCAAAATCTCTAAAGTTTCAACATGTTAATCATGTAAAAGCTGCTGACACAGAAATATTATTTAAAAACCACTTCATTATAACCTAAGACAACAGCACATAAATGAATACATATTAGTCACTATAGATAAAACTACACTACAGACTTGGTTTATACTTGGCAATTAGGGATCTGACCACGTTTTCATTCTTGTCCAGTTTTTCTCCTTTCAGATAACAAAAACACCAAAAACTCACTGACAGGGCTCATCCGTCAGTAAGAGGGCCTGGTCCTGATATTATACGAGCTCTGTCAACCTTAATCAAATCGCCTGCCAGGTCGCAGATAAGTAATGCTTTGCTTAGGCTTAGCGCGGCCAGGGTTTGCCTTCTGTAGTATATACATCTCCAGAGTGAAAATAAACAGCCTCACACCTCGTACTGGGAGCTGGACTCTGTTGCTATTACAACTCAGTCTGCGCTCCAACAAAAGAGGAGGAGCAAACCGTGCCTTTAAGACTATCTGCTTTTCTTTCTTTCCTTCTCAAATCCGGCCATCAAACTGGTCACGAAACCGTTTGTAAACTATTTCACTGAACGGTTAACAACAGTTTTAATCGACACTGAAACACAAGTTGGCTATCATTAAATGTTTTAGAATTGGCATTTATGTTATCCAACATATACAGTGATATAAAACAAAAGAGAAAGAGCTAACAGTCGGTAAAAGTAATATTAAAAGAATCACTGTAAAACTGCAAATCTTGTATTCCTTTCCTAACACTTCTAAGAAATGAAAAACAGGCTGCGTTTCAGCATCACCTGTCATGTCTGGGATACAGGGGACCATGGAGAAACGGTTAAGACAAAAAGCGTATCCATGTCGTTTTATATTCATTCTGCAACTAAAGACACAAATGGAAAATGAGATTTATTTCTAAAAAGCCATCTTTGCTATTTTCCTTACTTTACATATAACTGGAAAGAAATGTCAAACTTCATTTCAGCCGGAATACGCTGTTCAAGAATTTCTAAGCATCCAAGTACCTGCTGTAAAGAGAGGTTTAGAAAGGATTCCCGTAGCTAAGAAAAACTAAGGAAATGACCTCTTTAGAGGGAAGAGAGTTAAAATACAAGACATAGAGGGCTCGATTTTACCTTAGGCAAAATTCACTTCAATTTCACCCATTAGGTCAATAGAATCCAGAATGCAGTTGTGGTTTACAAATGGCAAAGACAAATGTGCAACTCCGAAGCACAAATGTGCAATTATAACCTAAATTAAGTTTTAAAAAACTACCGTTTCAAATAGCCTCCTTTTCCAATCATAGAGAGACTTTAAAAATTACCTACCTTTGAGCTGCATTAAAACTTTTGTATCTGATACCAATGCTCAATCACTTATTGGCCCATTTTCATGAACATTTTACTATCTCATGCATTTATAATAAATAGCAAAAAGAAAAACGTATATGTAAAGCACTCTGTAATATACAATGGGCTCTATAAAAGTTATTTAAAATTTGCTCAATATAAGAAATGAAGAGAAGGAGGAAATTATCCTGGGTATGTGGTAAACAGAACCATGAGACAGGAGGTTTAACTGGACTCATAACTACTCTCCAAGAAACTAAGAGAGCACAGGGAATGTCATGGTCGCTCAGAGGCCCATCTGTCCATGCCACACAGACCAGGGCAGTGTACTCCTTTCCCAGGCCTCTGGGTGCAACACCTGGTAAGTCTGAAGGGCACCCAAATAGGCATGGGCCCTGCTTTGCAAAAACAATAAATATGTCCCGCCTTTGTTACCGTATTATTTATTCACTAGAGGCCCAGTGCACGAATTTGTGGACCAGTGGAGTCTCTTGGCCTGGCTCACGGGATCAGGCCGAAACTGGCTCTCTGACATCACCCGGAGGGTCCTGGATTGTGAGAGGGTTCAGGCCAGGCCAAGGGACCCCACAGGTGCATGATCGGAGCTGGGGAGGGATGTGGAAGGTTGGCCAGCTGGAGAGGGACCATGGGAGGGCTCCAGGGTATGTCCAGCCCATCTTGCTCAGTCCCAATCAGCCAGACTCCAATAGCAAGCTCACCTACCAGTTGAGAATCTGCCTCCTGTTGGTCAGTGCATGTCATAACAACTGGTTGACCAGTCTACTGTCTGCCCCCTGGTGGTCAGTGCATGTCATAGCGAGTGGTTGAGCAACCTTTGCATACCATTAGCATATTACACTTTGATTTGTTGAATGGCTGACCAAACAACTGGATACAGCATATTAGGCTTTTATTAGATAGGATTAAATTCCCCAAGGACACCTGTAGCACAGTCACTCTGGATCCTGACACAAAAGATGTCAGTATTGTTTAGTGAATTAAAAAGAACTTTTACAAGTAAATGGCGACTCTGCCTACTATATGTCACCTGAAAGTATGTCTTTCCCCAGAAAAGTCACATTTTCACCCAAATGGAGGAAAACCCTTACTTGTACAAGTAAAAAGATTCAAAACTCGGGGCCTCCTTCTTGGCTGTTAAAGGCCTCAGGAGTTGGATGTGTCGTGCCTGTTCATTTGATTCCATGCTCAGTTGACAGCTGTAACCACAACTAAGTATTCTGTACATGGTCTCCCTAGCTAAGAAAACATGGATCTGATCAACCGCTCAAAGGCTCGTTATAGATCTGATCATGTGCTTACTTTCCCCCTAATAATCCACCGATCTGGAAGAGAAATCCCAAAATAAACTATTGACAATTTTTCTTTAGAAGAATTTCTACTGTCGTTTGCATGTGGTGTGGGATGCAGCCTGGACTTACAGGGTTCACATTTAGAAACCCACTTAGGGAGTTAGTTATAAGGCTCCTGCTAACAGTAGTAAAACGCATATAGTCAAATCCCTGAGCTAAAATTTACTCGATGCCACAAAGCATTGGTATCAAATGTCTGTACACACTATATTGTATGATTAAAAACCCCACTGTGGCTGCTGTCATAGTAACAAATGTGAAATTATTTTAAGACCTAACCACGATGACAATAGCTCTTTTTAAAATGCATCCTCGAGCACAAAAGAAATAACAAATAATGACAAGTATGTTTGCTGGCTTAATAATAGACCACAGTTAACAGGCCATCTTGTAATAACTCAAAATCGCCTTCAGTCAGCCACGAAATGAAAAAAGCTTAATGTAAAATGCATGATAAAATCTCTATGAAAGACCTAGATAGGCTACAGTCAAAAATGAGAACCGTGATTTCTTTTAAAAGACAAATCCAACTAAAATACAAAATAACCTAAAACGTGATGACTAGAGCTTAGAATTTGGAAACTCTGGATAGAAGTTTGATCTGTTTTTGTTTTAATTTCAAAAAGGACTTGACCATAAGATAGAAAGTATGCCCAGTTTTCAATAAATAGGAAACAAAAACCGATGAAGAGATCGGAACTTCCTAATCAAATTATGACTTGAAGATATGTTCTTTAAACAGAAGTACCTATTTAAAATTAGTTTTAAAATAATCCTCTTTACTGCAGAACAAAACCTGTAATTTCATAATGAAAGAAATAATCAAATGTTCAAGAAGGTGATCACAGTAAGATGAACCACTGAGCTAAATTAGGGAGACAACATAATCGTAAGGATTTAGTATGGTTTTACTCAAGAGTTTAGTAATCTATTAAGAATCATAAAAATACTAGAGGCCCGGTGCATGAAAAGCCATGTGCTGGGGGCGGTCCTTCAGCCTGGCTTGCCCCCCTCTCACAGCCGACAGGTCTCATAGCTGCACCAGGCCTTTTTCCAGATGGACATCTGTCCTAATTAGCATATTACCCTTTTATTATATAGATCTGCTCAGTATTTGGCTGTCCCAGGATCTGCTATACTGCTCAGATACTTGCATACCAAATTGAAATCCTGACATATGAGTTGTCATTAAAACATGCTAATATCTAAAAATCTAATTTCGTGGCAACGGTGAACAGTGATTTGATTGGCAATTCGGTGTTATTTTACTGGTGTTTATAAGGAGTCAAGAGCACCTTTCCTACGAAACTGTACTGTCGCATTCCTAGTTTCATTCAGACATTCAGCCTCACCTGGCCATTCCATAAGCCAATCTACAACATTTTTCCAATATGTTGCCAGCCATGTGATATCCAGGCAAAAAGTGAAGTTTAACTCCATTTTGCAAATAAGGATTCTTCAGACCCACTCTCCTACTCATACTCAACCATCTGAGAGGAACCATTTAAATGACTGGAATGGAGGTTCGTGCTAAACAGCACACCCACCCCAGCTGAAACTGTCCCCTCGTTCTTATGCCATATTCCCTGTGTTGTTATTTTGTTATACGCCCGCCCTGAGGCCAAAACTATGAAAATAAGCCAAAATAAATGGGCAGGAAAAATGTCTTATCCCTAGCTTATGATGCTATTTTTCTTTTTATTGGAATACAAGAGGCTGCCAAGTTCTGATGTCACTGCAGTCATTTTATGGCCTGATAAAAGCCGTATTTTAGCCATTGAAACATTCGTCCCTGTTGCCAACTTTACCTCCAACCAGTGTGTAGGATTACTCGACTGAATAGATATCAAATTATAGTAAAAGAGAGAATAATAATTACTTTTACTCCGATACCATAAAAAGCCAATAACTGTCAGACGTTTCCCTGGCAAGAGACAGAAGCCAGAATGCACTGTGCAGTCCCTCTGTATCCAGAACTCCCGTAATTCTGAGTGTTTGAAGACAAACACACGAAACATGACATCAGCTCTCCGGAGACGTTTAATGTTGCGCAGAACAAAAAATACACGTTTTAAATATATAAAATTGTTGCAATATTAGTCAAGCGTTCCAGTAATAAATGACACAGATGTCCTGGTCGTTGCAACGGTTAACTACTTTCCCTTCATCTGTCGTGTTCTTTCATCTTCAGTATTCACAGCTGTGGTATACCTGAATGTGGCCTGGAGAATCACCGATTTCACTGGATTTTTTTTTTTTATATATATTTTATTGATTTTTTTACAGAGAAGAAAGGAGAGGGATAGAAAGAAACATCGATGAGAGAGAGACATCGATCAGCCGCCTCCTGCACGCCCCCTACTGGAGTTGTGCCCGCCACCAAGGTACATGCCCTTGACCGGAATCAAACCCGGGACCTTTCAGTCTGTAGGCTGAAGCTCTACCCACTGAGCCAAACCGGTCTTGCCTTCACTGGATTTTTAAGAACAAAACTGGATGCTGAAATCATCCATGGATCTAGAGGAGGTAGTTTAGCATCTTGCTACTCAGTGTGCCCTACCCAGTGTCATTCATGTCATCAGAAACTTGTTAGAAAGGGAGAATTTTGAGATTCACCCTAAACAGACCACATCAGCGGTAGAGAAAGCAAGGTCTGCTCGCGAAGGAAGGCACTGTAGCCGCGGACTGCAGAAGCACCAGATACTAAGGAAAGGAACCCTGTACGCCCTAGCGAAGACCTGAGCCATGTGGGGACTTTGGAGAAGTCGCTTTGAAGAGCAGTCACATGATCAGATTTATGCTTTAGGGAGACCATCACTCTGGCAAAATGCAGAATGGATGATGTGGAAAAGACCGGAGATGAGGCAGTAGCAGGTGAAGCAGGAGTTATGACTATTGTTTTGTCTCAGGTTCTGAATCGCCTCTCAGCCCGCTCTCAAATTCTGAAAAGAAGGCTGGAGGGGTAGGATAATGGAAACAGAGGCGAAAGAGAGATCTTCGAGGTTACAGGGAGGGTACAGAGGGCTTTATGTGTAAACAGAAGTATAAAGCAGTGAAAACTCAGTCTATTTTTCTGCTTTATTAAACCGAGAAATCACTGTTTTGTTGATTTGGGATGCTATACTCCTTTCAATCACTCTAAATATCAATTTTATACCTAATAATATAAGTAATGAACATATATTTACAGATACAAAATGTGCACATGGTTAGATCAGATGATGATGGTTAGATTATGTCCTCAGAATATAGTTTCGTTGCTTGGATGAGTCACTGACATAGGCCTTCCTCCTCCCTTATGAGTTATTTCTCACTCTGGAAATTCAAGTGTAGAAAAGTTTGGATGGAGGAAAAAGACAGAGACAAGAGGTACATTTATAAAGTTTTACTTTATATAGAACTTGTTGGGGGGAGAATAAATAACTCGGTCAACAGAGGGCTTGAAATAAATTCTCAGATGTGTACCTATACACAAAGGGAGCAAATACCAAATTTGTCAGTCTCATCATTTCTGACACCAATATACTTAGAATACCAGGGGGAAAAATCTCTGACATTTACTTAAGAGTGAAAAAAAACACACAAAGAATTAAAGTAAAAAAGCTGGCAAGTAGAAGCAGACCTCAGCTTTATACCAGGGTTGGTTTAAGAAAATGTCTTGACCGAATGGCTATTTGAAACGTTTTAAGACATTTTCTCCCGCTTACGCATCTGGTGGTTACGTAGACTCCCCATAAAGCCTATTTCAGGGAGTCTTAGCACTCGCAAAGGCCCTTACAGGTCGTGTGGTCCAACCCATCACCAAAGGAAGCGATCCTTTCCACAGCATCTTTGGCAAATGCCACGTGAACACGTCTAGTGACGAGGAGCGCATGCCACTTCCAGCGTGCATCTGCTGTCATGAGGCAGCTCTATTTGTCAGACAGTCTTTCCCTCTTTAGAAAAAAAAAAAAA